>CAUYON010079833.1:0-27346 GCA_963573935.1 Arctocebus calabarensis
GGCTGGGCAAGCCACCTGGTGCCTGTCCAGAATGCAAGGGTGACCCTTGGAGGGTGGCCTGTCCCCAGAGGTGAAGGCCTCCTTGGACAGTGACCCCATCAGAGCCCAAACTGGACTGAGAGTGCCCGGGGCAAATTCTCATGGCTCCAGCTTGTGTCATCACCCCTCAAGAGCCCCAGGTTTGCCTTACAGTAGAGTGCCAGGAGAAAAAACTTCTTTTGGACACTGGAGCAATCTTTTCTGTACTTCTCTCTAATCCTGGTCTTTTATCTCCCAAATCCATAACTATACAGGGGGTGTCTGGACAGCCGGTTACCAAATTTTTCTCCCAGCCTCTAAGCTGCAATTGGGATGACTCGCTATTCTCTCATGCCTCCCTAATCGTTAAAAAAAAAAAAGTAGAAGAAGAAGAAGAGAGACAGAGACACAGAGAAAGGGAGAGAGAAGAGAACAGTGTTCACTCTCTCAGCCGTGTGAGGACATAGCAAGAAGGTGGCTACCTGCATAAAAAAAGAAATAACATGGAGAATAAGATGTTGAATAAAGAAACGTGATGGGGTGTGAGGGTGTGACAAGAACCAAAGACAGAGAGATTGAAGACGTATTCTAAAGCCCTCAAATGCAAGGGAAGGGTGTTTGCAATGAAGAGCCACTGAAGGATTTTAAGCAGATTAGACTTGCACTTTTAAACAATAATTAGTAGGATGAAAAAGGATGGAGATGCATATGGCGAGTTGGGAATATAGATTGATGAGTCAGGAGGCTGTTTGATAATCCCTGGTTCAAAGAAAAGAAAACATAAACTAAGGTCACGGAAGTTTGGGTCAAAAGTCTAAATATAAGAAGCATTGAGAGTAAGATGCCTCCATGGAAAATGTATATGGAAATGTCTACATATATCACATATATCACATACCCATATTGCCGTATGGGTAGGAATGAACGCTGTGGGTGTTTGGAATCCTTGGGAAGGAGGAGAAAAGTCCTGCAAGGATGGCAGCCTGGGCCTGCCCCCGTACAAAGGATGGACAAAGGGAAACGGATTAGCATAGAAGGACTAGCCAGAGAAGGGCCACCAGATGAGAGTCCATGATCAGAAGGAAACACATCGCCACCCTCCCTTCCTTGCAGTTCTTCTTGACACATAACTGATGCTCAGTCAGTCATTCCCTAGATATTGGACCAAAGACTACGTTTCTACCTGCTGCTAGAAAAGTTGGGTTAGCCCTGCAAAGGCCTTTTTAATCTTGAAGTTAGGAGGTTTTGGAGAGTCAAAAGAAAAAAAGGCCATTTTATTTTATTTTTCCCCACCTCGGTCATTTCTCATATCTGACGTCCTTCTTCCTAATCCTGAAAAGAAATTGCACTCATAGATACAGAAGCACACACACACCTACACACAAGCTGCATGTAGACATCGCATTCTATTTTTATCCCAGAGGTAATATTTTAGAAAAGGAAAAAAAATTGCCCTTAGAGAATTTTTACACATTGCATGGGGGGGGGTAGGAATGGGGGGTAAACATTTGTAAAGATCTTTCACCCTCATTTCAACATATTTCACCTTATTGCTCTCAAATGGTTGTAGTCATAAACTTTTAAACTTGGCAGCATGGTAATTCTCGGAGAGAGAGGAATTGTAGGCAAAATGTGAGGAAAATCAATGACCTATTTTCAGCAGGATGGTGGTTCTGGTTTCTAGCTTTGGCCATATATGATAGAGCACTTTTTGTTTGACTTTTTAAGGGAAGCTTTGCACTGCATGAGACCAGCAGAGAGGATGATTATCTGATAACGTTTGACCATCAGCACCTTCTGAGGCCCAAGTCACAAAGACGGGAGAATGGGGTGGTCACCAGCCCTCCTCCTGATGTCCCAGGCAGATTGGAATTAAGGAGTCCTTCCTATATTTAGTAACTCACAGCATCTGATCTGCATTGCCTTTGTATTCCAGTGGAGACCGTCGCATGACTACTGAAGCCCTCTCTCTCTTCATTCTTTAATGGAGATGCAGATAGCATTTTTAGGGTGGAAAGAGTGTCTTAGCTTTCTAACTTTTCAAAGGTATTTAAGCTGAGAAATATATGACTTAGGCATGTCCCAAAATTGTTTATTGACATTGTAAAAAAGTAAGGCAGGAGAGAAGCTGCAAAAGACATTTTTTACAAATGCATGCAATTCTAGAGGGTGGCCAAGCACCTTATTCTCCTCAAGCAATGCAACAGTGGCATTCATGGCTCCCTACACAAAACGTAGAGAATCTGACCAGCTTTTACCGTCTTCACAACTACCATCCTAGCCCAAGCCACTATCATCTTTTTCTTTGTCCATTGTTCTGACTTCTGAACCGGTATCTACTTTCACCCTTGATACCCTACAATCTATTCTCAACAGAGCAGCCAGAGCAAGCCTTCTACAGCACAATGTCACTGTCAGATGAAAGCTTAAGTCCCTACAGGATCTTGCAGCATCTGCTTGTCACTGCTGGTCTGACCTCATTCCTCCGCTCTCCCGCTGTCTGCTCTGAAGCCACCCGGGCTTCCTCGCTGTTCCTCTAGCAAGCCAAGCAGGCTCCTGCCTGCACTCCCTCCTTTCTCTGCTGGGCAAGCTATTCCCCTCCAGATGCTCCCTTGGGTTCCTGCCTGACTTGCCTTAAGTCCTTGCCCAAATCCCCATCTCAGTGAGTACTCTGCATAAAAGCAGCACGCTCCTGTGGGGCTGTCTGCCCCTCCCTATGCTTTCTTCGTCTTCGTGTGGTGCATCTTCCCCCCTGATGCTCTGTGTGTGTTTATGCATTGCTGTGTTACTGTGTGTTCTTCATGGTGCATCTTCCCCCCTGATGCTCTAAGTGTGTGTTTATGCATTGCTGTGTTACTGTGTGTTCTTCATGGTTCATCTTCCCTCCTGATGCTCTGTGTGTTTATGCATTGCTGTGTTACTGTGTGTTCTTCATGGTGCATCTTCCCACCTGATGCTCTAACTGTGTATTTATGCATTGCTGTGTTACTGTGTGTTCTTCATGGTGCATCTTACCCCCTGATGCTCTAACTGTGTGTTTATGCATTGCTGTATTACTATGTGTTCTTCATGGTTCATCTTCCCTCCTGATGCTCTAAGTGTGTGTTTATGCATTGCTGTGTTACTGTGTGTCCTTCATGGTGCATCTTCCCACCTGATGTTCTGTATGTGTATTTATGCCTTACTGTGTGACTGTGTACACACCCCCCACACACTAGAATGTAAGCACCAAAGAAGTAGTTGATCAGTGCTTAACACATAGCAATGGCTCAATATTTTATGCAATAAGCATATGAGATAAAAATAATATTTATAGTGCCACATAGTTTATAAAAACAGGCATTGGAACCTGGACATCTTGGAGTGGTTTGGATTTCCAGATCATTCTTTTCTAAGCACCAAGGGAGTCAAGGAAAGCTTCATCTTTTTCTGTTATAAAATTTATGCTGTAAAATTTGGATGCCATCAAAAGTTATCCCTTAAGGTTCCCCACCCCAGAATGCCCTAAGTTTGTTTTCTCCTAACATGCCCCTCTTTTAGTTAAGGTGAGCTTGGCAGTAACCTTCAGGCAATTTCAACTTCATCAACTGTATCACGAAGGACTATTTCTTTCATAACAGAGAAGAAGGAATGTGTCATCACTTTTCTCTTGAGACTGTAAAATGAGTCTTTGCCTATCATTGCAAGCCAGAGACTTCGCACTGTACCTCTTATCAGCCCACATAATAACTAACACATTGCCTTGCCTCTAGTTGATCATCGTTAAAAAATCCTTTGTTTGAAGAGTTAAGATGCTGGATATTTGGCTGGCTGAAGTTTGTTTTTCATGAAGCCTAGGTCATGTCTGGACTGAAGATTGGTCTCACCAGGATCCACTGGGATGATTCAGATTCTAATCTGAATGAATTAGCATGAAGTGGGGTCCTCCCAAATCATGTCCAATTTCACTTTTTACTGATATAAGAAACATTTTGAGTACTTTTATGTGTTAGTTAATGTGCTAGATACTAGAGGTAAAATAACTAGACAAAATAAGTAATGTTGAAGCCTTCATGGAGTTTATTCACTAGTAGGGAAGTCACAATTGGCAAATGCCGTGAGTAACAGAGATACCATGTTACAGGAGGTTGTAATTAGGAATTTGATCTTGACAGAGAGATTGAAAGAAGGCATCAAAGAAGTGATGCTGGAACTCAGAGCTGTGGGTTGAGGAAGGGACAGCTAAGTTAACAGCCCTCAGAGTTCTGACAGTGTCAGGAGCAAATGCCCTGGGGTTGAAGGACAGTAGACTGGGCCCAGGCCCATAAGGAAGGTCTGTGTGTCTGGCACACAGAGCAAGATAGACTGTGTGAGGGTGGCAGGAGGGGCCGCCTATTCATAGCCTTGGAGTCCTAGTAATGATTTTATATACATGTATATGTAAACTAAAGAGTGATGAGAAGCCATTGAATAGCTGGTAGGTTTTAGAGTTGGCAGTAAGGAGGGATGTTAGATTTCTATAGCTATTAACAAAAAATTACCACAAATGTGGTAATTTAAATAAACACATTAATTGTCTCATGGTACTCACGAGTCTGGAGTCTGTGTGTGGCTTAGCTCAGCGTCTCACAGGCTGCAATCAAGGTGTTGGTGGGGAGGCATTCTCACCTGGAAGCTAGACTAGGGAAAAACCCACTTCCGAGCTCTTTCAGGTTGTTTCATAAATGAGTTTGGGAGGACTTCATTTCCTTGTGATAGGTCCTGCTGAGTGTTGTCCTCAGGCCTCTGCCACATGGCCCTCTGCTCAGATAGCTCGTGATAGGGCTGTTTGCTTCTTCAGAACTAGCAGGGGAGTCACCGTCTCTCCAGGCTGCCAAAATGGAAGGCAACACAATTATGAGGATGACATTCCTTCACCTTTGCCGTATTCTGTTGGTTAGAAGTGAGTCCTGGGTCCTGCCTGCACTAAGGGGAGAGGACGGTAAAGGGATCTGACTTACCAGGGGTCACCTCAGGGTGTGTTCACCAGGGGACAGAAAGGGAGACACATTTGAGGCTGATGAATGTGGAATACACTGAAAGTCCTGGGAAAGATGATGGTTTAGATTAGGATGGTGGCAGTGGGGATAAGTATTTACGGATAACTTTAAACAGTAGTTCATGGGTAAAACTGACGTAACTTGGGGATTGTTATACTTATGGAGCAAGGAAGAGGGAGATGTCAAAAATGACCAGCAGATTTCAATTGAATAATTAGATCAGTGGTATTTAACATTAAATACCTCTACTCATTAAAATCCATGGGAGAAATTTAAATAAAAATACCAGGGCATCCTGAAGAACAATCTTTGGGGGCCCAGACGTTGGTATTATTAAAGGCCTTTCAGATGATTCCAATACACATCCTGGATTAAAAACTGTTAAGAATAGATGGATTATTTTGCCCTTTATGGTGATGGAAAACCACTCAAGATTATGATGCTGGTTTGGGGAACATTGAATTTGAGGGAAGTTTCATGACATCCAATTGAAATAGTCAGTTAGATGCTACATAAATTAGATGAGCTCAGGAGGGAGGCCCGGGGTGGAGTAGGAATTTCATGTGCTCTGTGAAGCCATAGACATGGGTGGGGTCACCTGAAGATAGAATATGCAGAAAGAAGGGAAAAGGTCTAAAGGTGAGCTTTGAGAAACCCCACCATTTAAGGGCTTGATGTGGGAGCACTACAGAACGAGCAGAGAAAACAGAGAGTGGTGTCAAGGAAGCCAGGTGAAGAGGATGTTTAAGAAAGGGACAATGGTCATTAGTGGCAGATGGACACATGCAAATGGGCTGGGGACACTAATTTTCCTCTTTCTCTAATAAAGAATGTTAGGAAGCGGTAATTATTTTAATTGAACCCCTGGAACTAGCATCTGAAACTTTCTTTTTTTCTCATACAAATGTAATGAGTGTAAAATATAGGAAATTTAGGGAAAAAAATTAGCCAAAATGCAGATTTTTAACTATCCACAAACCTATCAAGCAGCGATAACTATAATAGGTATTTTGAAGTCTTTTTCAAAGCAGATATACTGCTTATATTATTCCATTCTTAATAGATTAATAACTTGCATACTGTTTTGTAACCTGTATTATTCACTTAATATGTCCTAAGTAATTTTCCGTATCATTAAATGTTCTTGTATAGCATGCTTTTAAATGATTGCATTATACTGAATCATATGTATATGCCATAAATTGCTCAATCAATATATTATTTGACATTTAGGTTATTTTGAAGTTTCCACTATTACAAAGATCACTTCATAAATAAAATATAAAATATATTTAGGAATGTGGGGGTGTGTGTCAATTACCAGCATTCCTTCCTTTACCTCTATCACTGAGATTCAATTGAAGAATAAAGACACAAGTAAAAATCAGTTTACATTTCTGAGGATAGATAAAGTTCCCAGGATGACCTAGCTCTGGAACCAAATCAAGCTTAAACAACACAGGCCTCCCCCCTGCCACCCCTCCACTCCCCAGCAGAGGCAGAGCCTGCAATGCTAAGTGTATTGAGTAACAGAGAACAGGCAACAATGCATATCCAGATAGCTGCCAAGGAGAAAGAAGTCTAGAACAAACAGGGCAAGGTGAACTCTGTTCTTCTCTGATACTAACAATACAAACAATGCTTGGTGAGGGAAAAGACCAGAGCATTTTTCTTGATGCAGTCTTCCCCATATGTGGTAGCTAGCTTTCAAGATGGTCTTCAATGGCCCTCAGCTCCTGGTATCCATGCCCTTGGGAAGTCCCCTCCCATTCTGTATAAAAGTCAGCCTGCGCCACCAATAAATACAGCAGAAAGGACAGTGTGTGACTTCCGAGGCTGGGTCATAGAAGTCATGACAGCTTCGGCATTGCTGTCTATGGATCACTTGCTCTGGGGGAAGCCAGATTCCATATTGTGAGGATACTCAAGTTGTTCTATGGCGAGGTCCACAAGAAGAGGAACAAAGACCTCCCACCAACCACCTGCCAGCCTTGAAAATGAGCCAGCTTAGATGTGAATTCTCTCTCCCCAGTCAGACCTTCAGATGACTGTAGCCTTGGATGGCAACACGACTGCAGCCTCTTGAAAACTTAGAGCAAGAACCATCCAAATTCCTGACCCACAGAGATTACATGAGATTGTAAACATATATTGTTGTTTTCAGCCACTAAATTGGGTTGTAGAGTAAGAAAACAATTTGTTACACAGTGTCAGATTTGTTACACCGTAGTAGATTGTTAGATGTACTTTGGAAACAGAAGGTCAGATAAAATGGGGCTTTCTTTCTCTCTCCCAGTTGCTAACTAACCATCGTCTGTGTAGATGTAGCTTGTGTGCATCTTCAAAGTAACCATCCAGTTGTAGTCTTGCTAGGTCACAGGTGCTGTAGAATTCTGATGCTCTGAGGTTAAAGTCCAAAGCCCACCTGTGTTACTTTAGACATAGCATGGGCCTTAAAGCACATGGCAGTGCCACCACCACTCCTGTCCCCCTTGTCCACTTGTCTGCAGAACTGTTCCCTTGTTTTCTGTGTGGAGATAGTTGGGCTGGCAGAGGGATCATGATGGAACAGTGACAGGAGTCCCCAAGGTAGGGAGGAAGTATGGAGGGTTCTGGGAGATGCACTGACTTAGGGATACTCTGTGTGACTCCACTGTCAAAGAGGACTCCTGACACCAATGGAAGTATGTGGTCTGTGAGACAGAAACACACTGGTAGGTGGAAATTTAGCAGATAGCTAAACTCGTAGAGTTAAAGAGAGGAGGCAAGAGTATAAGAAACAAAGAGCCCCAAAGCAATAGATGATACATACGGTGTTCAAGAGTTAGAGGAAAGCAGAAAAACCACAGGAGAGGGAGAGGGAGAGGGAGATTCTGGCTAATGATCCCACCCTTCACAAGCTGCTCCCGTTTATGGGCAGGAAGCTTTAAAGTTCCAACAGTAGCAGCACCATGCTTTTCAAGGGCCTATTTTTAGAATGTTTCTGATAATGCCTCAGGAGTAGCTAGATCTGAATTAAAAACTCCAGGTCTCTACCTTCCCCCCTTTTCTAAATAAAAGGTTATTGATTTACTAATGGCCTTTGTATCCTGCTACAAATAACTGCTATAGAAGAAGAAAGATGTTACCTAGAGCCTGAGTGGCTAAACCACTTGAAACAACCCAGATCACAAGTAGACAGAGAGACAGAAGACAGATTCTGAGAAAACTCCAAGCCTTGGGCAGAGGAGGGGAGAGTGCAGGGTAGAAAAGAGGCATCCGAGGCAAAAGAAAGGGCTGCCGAAAATAAATGTTACCATAGAATGCAGGTACATGAGGGTGGGTGTATAGAAAAAAGTTTCATGTGGATGACAGGGTCCCACAGGTGTGTGCTGGAACTGGAGATTTGTCAGAAGAGTGGGCTGATATGAGGGATCTCTGGGGTGCGTAGAAAACAGATGCTTCTGTTGGGGTTCAGTCAGTTGTCTGTGTTCTTGGTTCTTGGTGTTCTCTTGGCCAAAGATTGACTATATCCACAAAAAGCAAGGCAAATGTGAAACAAAGTTTATTGAGGAAGAGAAAAACAGGTTTACAGAGCAAGATACATTCTCCATAGACAACGAACGGGCTCCTTAGTTGTGACAAAAAAAGGCTTTGGTTATGATCTGTTTAACACTGTCTGGGTGGGGCCCTGCTCATGGTTCAGAAGTCACCACAGGACAGGATTAAGGTGGGGCAGCTCTAACATGGGCTGCCCTTGTCCTTCCTGCCAGGTGGGGGAATCGCTGGAGGCAGCACCAAGGCAAAGCACCTGCTTGGCCCCTTAGGAGAGCCTCAGAGATCTCTTGCCATCTACCTAACACTTTGATTCTAATTCCAGCTCTGCCATTAATTCACTATGTAAGCCTAAACCTTGTAACCTGGGCTCCACATCCTCCTCTATGAAATAAGGGCCCTTTCTGGTCCATAAGAAAGGCCCCCAGACGGTAGTCACTAATATAGTAGCCATCTTTTTGAGATTTTTCTCTATGTGCACCATTTATAGTTTTTCTCGGGATGTTTCCCTTTCCCACTGCCTCAAAAAGGTGGTTCCTAGGGCTGAGAGTTAGAATGAGCCTGCAGTGAAGATGTGAATGAAAGAAAGAGAAGAAGTAAGGGAGATGGATCAAGAACCTAAATTTGGAGAGGAGGGTAAGAAAATGAGGAAAAGGCAGAAATCTAAAGCCAAGGGAGTAAAGGAGCCAGGCAGGGGTGACCAGCTGTGCCAAATGCTGAGGAAAGAAGGAGCCGGTGGATACACTTGAACTCTGGCCTTAGCCCGCTCTGAACACAGATGCTGGCACATTGAGAAATTACTTCCTTTCTTCAGCCCCTAATTTCCTCACTCACAATAAAAAAAATAACAGTAGAACACTGGGTTTTTTATTGTCCTGTGGATCAAATAAGACACTGTATGTACAGTAGTAAGAACAAAAGTGTAACACCCAGTTATTATTCAATATTCAATAAGTATGAGCCACAGGTACTAAAATATCTCCCTGGTTCGGAGATTGGAAAGTTTCTGTGGGTTTTGCCCAGATTAAATTGAAGGTTGTTTGTGGAATGAGGGGCTGGCAGGAAAGAGCTCTGTATGTGAGTAGGTTAAAGAACAGTGTCAAAGGACAAATTTGGGAGGGATAGTTTCGTGTCTGGAAAAATAATCCAACAAGCGACAGTGGAGAGATAGGTACTGTATTTTAAGAAGTGCACTTAACCTTCTCCCTAACTCCTCCATCCCTTGGGGTACTGGTGACTTTGACCTACTAATTGCTGATAATTGGGCTGCAGAGAAATGCCTCCCAGGTACTGAATCTACGGAGTGCTCAGGGCTCTCCTACCCCTGGGAGAGCCTAACCTCAGATGTTTGAACCTGGCAAGCCACCTCAGGGGACTCTACACTGGGTGTGCATTGATGGTACCCAGAAATGCACATGTAATGATCAAATTTTCTTGGGTCTTCTCTTGGTCTGTATTCCCTACCCCTTTACAACTGTGCTATATCACTAAGGTTGAGGCTTAATTGTCATTCTGGGGGTTAAGAAATAAAACTTAGGAAGTGTCAGCACCCTGTGTGTGACCCCTTAGGTTGTGTTCTGCTCAACAACATGGGACGCCGTTCACTTAAATGACAGTGTGAAGGGTGCTTCTCCATGTTATTCAAAGGCAAGCCATATCACAGTATGCAGTGGCCTTATAGGAGAGGGGAGGGTTCTAAGTCAGTCATTAAAATGAACAAACAAACAAGAATCAATAAGAGAGTAATTGGTGAGACCACACCTATGGTGCATCTTAGAAGGGTACAGGTGAAACTTACTAAATGTAGACTATAAATGTCTGGAAACAATAACTAAGAAAATACCATGAAGGCTATGTTAACCAGTTTGATGAAAATATTTCAATTTGTATATAAAACTAGCACATTGTACCCCATGATTGCATTAATGTACACAACTATGATTTAATAAAAAAATTTTTTTAAAAGTCACACACACACAAAAAGAATCGGGGAGGTGCCTGTGGCTCAGCAAGTAGGGCACCAGCCCCATATACCGAGGGTGGCGGGTTCAAACCTGGCCCTGGCTGAACTGCAAAAAACAAAAAACAAAAACAAACAAACAAAACAGCTCATTTGGCTCGGTGCCTGTGGCTCAAGCAGCTAAGACATCAGCCACATACACCTGAGCTGGCAGGTTCGAATTTAGCCTGGGCCCACCAAACAACAATTTTTTGGCTCCAACCAAAAAATAGCAGGGCATTGTGGCAGGCACCTGTAGTCCCAGCTACTTGGGTGGCAGAGGCAGGAGAATCAATTGAGCCCAGGAGTTAGAGGTTGCAGTGAGCTGTGATGCATGCCATGGCTCTCTCTCTGGGTGACCCAGGGTTACAGCTTGAGGCTCTGTCTCGAAAAAATAATAATAATAATAATTGATAAGAGAGTATCTTTCATGGAATCAACCATAGACAGAAAGCATAAGGGCTCCCGAGGCCCTCCACACCAGCTGGGATGTCAGGAGGGCAATTTCAGCCTTTGGGCAGCTCATCAGGGCCGAGAGTGAAGATGGATGGGGTGAGATGGAAAGCCCCCTTCCTGCTGACTCACCAGCACCACTTCCAAGACGTGCCTGGGCCATCCTCCCAGGCTGCCTGGCCAAGGGCTGATGAAGCACAAGGCTGTAGAGTTGGCAGAACGTCAAGAATGGTGGGGCCAGGCATAGCTGAAGGAGCGACATTTGTGAATCAATGTAATGAATTGTTTCTGTTTGTTTAGACTAAACCCCAGCTCTGCCTCACATGAGTGGAGCAACCAAGTGTGAGACTGAGATCCTTGGAAATGAAAGGATTGCCTGACCAGCTGTTCAAATCGGTGGCTGAAGCTCTCTACTGAGAACAGCTAAGACTCAGGTCTGACTCCGAGTGTTCCAGATGATAAGAAAAATGGAGACAGAGAGAGAGAGTATGCCTCATACTTTCCTTTCTTTCTTTTTTTTAATTAGAAAAAGGGTTTCTTTCTGATTACAAAAACAATGCACTGTCTTGTAGAAAATCTGGAAATACATAAAATCATAATAAGGAAAACAAAGAGTGTCCAGGATTGCAGCACTTGGCAACAATGATTAATACAAATTCATCTGCAATCCTTTTCTCTCAGGAGGGCATAGCATTTTACCACCATTTTCCAATTCATTCTGTAGTAAATGTGAAAGGGTGTTGGACAGAACTGTACATCCCTTTGTTATCATTATGGGAAGCAAGTCAAAATGACAAACTCACTGACTTGTTCAAAGTCAGAGAAATGTGTGATGGCCTCTCATGATAAAAATAACCTGAACAATGACCCCTTGTCTAGTGCCTTTCAGTGATAAAAACTTTCTCTTGTGGTGCCATTGTGCTAGGTACTTTCCATATTTACTCACTGAAGTTCTGGAACAAAGACGTGATTGAAGACCACTGACCCTAGTAGTTGGAGGTAGAAAAACAGGAGCGAGGACCTCTGATTCCTTCACTAGAACAGAACCATGCTTTGCTCAAAATCTTTATGCTTAAGGCAACAAGATGAGTACATTGCTCTTTGTAAAGCTGTGGTACCTGTCCACATATAGGAACGGGGTGAGCAATATTCATACATAGGCATTGCATAGGTATGTATGAGGAATACACAGGAACAGATGAATTCCAGACCTATCCTGCCCTATGCTGCCCATTAGGGTAGCGGCTAGCTTATGTGGCTCTTGGAAACTTAATATATAGTTTGTGCAATTAAGAAACTAATTTTTATAATTTTATTTAATTTGGATTAAGTTTACAAAACTTATTATACTCAATTTGAATATTAGAATTTTGTTTTAATTATTCTTGGACCAACCGAGTCATGTGAATTTTTTTTTAACTGTAAATTATTGGAAATCTAAATGGAGAATCCTGCTTTTTTTCTGAAAAAGTAATGTCTGAACTGAGATGTGCCATAAGTGCAAAATATACACCAGATCTCAGGCTCAGTGTGAAAAAAACAATCTGAGTAATCTTAAGTAATTTTCTTAAGCTAATTACATGTCCAAATGACAACATTTTGGATTCATTAGTTTAAATAATATAGAACGTCCATAGTGGACCACCTCCCTACATTGACTACCTCCTTAAACTGACTAATTTTCATAGACCAGACATGCACCACATGTACGTATCAGTTCAGCAGGCCAAGTTCCTTATGTTGACCACCTTCATATGCTGACCAGTTTATTACAGTTCTTTGGGTGGTCAACTCAGTATTATTATTATTATTTTGAGACAGAGCCTTAAGCTGTCACCCTGGGTAGAGTGCTATGGCGTCACAGCTCACAGCAACCTCCAACTCCTGGGCACAAGCGATTCTCTTGCCACTGCCTCCCAAGTAGCTGGGGCTACAGGCGCCCGCCACAATGCCCGGCCATTTTTTGGTTGCAGCCATCATTGTTGTTTGGCAGGCCCAGGCTGGATTCAAACCCACCAGCTCCAGGTGTACGTGGCTGGCGCCTTAGCTTGTTGAGCCACAGGCGCTGAGCCTCAACTCAGTCTTATTAAAATTAAGTGCAACTATTTTTATTTTTCTTTTTTAGTGTAGGTACTAGTACAATTTAAAATACGTATGTACTTTGTATTATATTTCTGTTGTGCAGCCCTAGATATGCCCACACATAGCAAGCCTCTCCTAGTATCTGCTAAGCTGTAAAGCAGCGGTTCTCATCTTGTGGGTCATGACCCACAGGAACTGTATGAAAGGGCCACGGAATTAGGAAGGTTAAGAATCACTGCTAAAGGATGAGGATCTGTCTTACAGTACTATCTCGGACACCCGTCATTTATTTCAATAGATAAGCATATTTTAGAAATGTGGATTGGTAAATAGCATAGGTGCTGGAATTAGAAAAACTAGGGCTTCAATGGTGGCCCCATCAGCTGTGTAACTGTGAATGACTTTCCTTTTGTTTTCTTTTTTCTTTTTCTTTTTTCCTGTCTGTGTAATAATTTCAATCCTTCACAAAAGTTATGCAAGAGTATAAAAAACTATTATCTTCTCTTCACTCAGAGATTCCTTTCAAGCATTGCAACTGAACCAATACCAGCCTTTGTAACAGAAGACCCAGTGCAGGATCGTACATTGCACAACTTGTCATGTCCCTTCAGTCTGGAACAATTCGTTTCTTCATCCTTCTTTGACCTTCATGACCTTAATATTTTTGAAGATTAGAGGATTGTTATTTTGTAGGATGTCCCTCTGTTTAGAACTGTCTGCTGTTTTCTCTTGCTGAGACTCAAGTTATGAATTTTTGTAAGGACTATCATAGAGTAATTCTGTGATCTCACCAGGTCCTGTCCACTGGCATGCGATTTTTATTTGTGTTTTTTCTGGTGATGTTAACTTTGACCACAAAAGTAAGATGGTGACTGACAGGTGTGTCCACTGTAAAGTTTTTTGCCCCCCCCTTAGTATAATTGTTTTGAGGGAGATACTTTGAAACTATGAAATATTTCGTTCTTCATCAACTTTTACCCCTGATTCTGCAGTGATTGATGTTTCTTACCTGAATGCATGATTGCTGTGATGATTGCTACATGATGATTTTCTAATTTCATTGTTTTGTGCATGTATTAGTTGGTATTCTTTTCTTCTTGTGCGTATGTTTCTCTCTCTCTCCCCCTCCTTCCCTTCCTCCCTCTGTGTATGTACACACACAGTCAGATACATAGATGAAATGTGGCTTCACGGATTAGTATTTTATTCAATGGAGTATAATCCATTACTCTTGTCCTAGAGTTCATGAGGGAAGCACTTTCCCCTCTGTGTCCTTTTATAATAACATGCACCCATTATTCTTTTTTGTTCTACTTGTAGTGGTATACTGGAACTGGCTTCACCCTGGCTTGTAAAATTTTCAGGATATTCATGAGTTATTGTCATTAAGTTCATATCTTGGAATCAAGTACAGTAGAGTATTTACATCATAGAAATTGGCAAATGTTAATGATCAGAACTTTTTCCCCATAGAGTCGGCTGTTAAAAATTTATCAGCACACCACTGTTTCTGTGACAAAAAAATGTTCCAGGCCTGTCTTATACTTTAACTGCCACAGTTCTGTATCTTCCATTTCTTCCTGGGGCATCTAGTCCTTTTAATGGAGAGTACCACTTAGAAATCAATGTCTTGATGCTAGGTAAGGGCTATTGGACACTACTGGGGGGAAAAGAACTAGACAAGATGTATGTGCGTGTGTGTGTGTGTGTGTGTGTCTGTGTGTGTAGACACATGCAAGAGGAAATACATGTGTATATATGTACATGCATACAAATACTATAATTTTAAATAAACATTTCATTTCAGAATAATTTTAGATCAACAAAAAAGTTAGAAATAAAGCAGTATTTCTTTGTACCCTTTACTTAGCTTCCTCTAATGTTAATTTTTTTGTTTGTTTTGAGACAGAGTCTCACTCTGTTGCCCAGGCTATAGTGCCATGGTGTCAGCCTAGCTTACAGCAACCTCAGACACCTGGGTTCAAGTGATCCTCTCACCTCAGCCTCTTGAGCAGCTGGGACTATAAGTGCCCACCACAATGCTGGTTAATTTTTTTTTCTATTATTAGAAGAAATGGGGTCTCACTTTTGCTCAGGCTGGGCTTGGACTCCTAAACTCAAGTGATCCTCTTGCCTGAGCCTTCTAGAGTGCTGGAATTACAGGCATAAGCCAATGCTCTGGGCATAATATTAATTTTTATGGACCCATGGTACATTTGTCAAAACTAAGAAAATAACAATACTATTAATTGAACTAAAAACAGTATTTGGATTTAACCGTTTTTCTCATTAATATTCATTTTTTGTACCAGAATCCAACCCAGATATCATATTACACTTAGCACACTATTTTTAGTGCAGGAAACACAATACACAGTTTTTACTTCTACAACTGTCTTTCTATCCCTATCCATCCATCCATTCATCCATCCATTTCTCCAACCCTCTATTCCTTTATCTCTTTATCTACATTTAGAACCATGAGTTCACACTCCAGACTTAATTCTAGCCTTTGTTCTTTTCATATTTATAACGTTCTTTTTTGACCATAAGAAACTTGGCTCCCATTAACCTCAATATATTCACTTATCAGCTACCCTCCCCACATACATAATCAGTTTTCTGACACTACTAAGCTGCTAGCCCATGAGACTGGCTTACTTATTGTGTATCCAGATTCTTATTAACTTCTCCCCCCTCAATAGGCCTGTCTAATGACTGAATTAGGGAGGAAGGGAAGGAGAAAAGAAAGAAGGAAGGAAGGAAGGAAGGAAGGAAGGAAGGAAGGAAGGAAGGAAGGAAGGAAGGAAGGAAGGAAGGAAGGTTGGTTGACTAGTTGTACAAGGTTTCCTAATCTCTCAGAAGCACATTTTCCTTATATTAATTCCTCATGGATTAATACTGTGTACCTTAATGAAAGTACTTAACATAGTTCCCAGGAGAAAACAAGCACTCAATAAAAGGAATTTTTTTGACTAATTTTGTTACTGTTATTAAGGATCTATTAAGCATGAAATTGGAGGGCTAGAAGGAGGAGAGGTGGTATTGAGTAATCTTTGGTCTTTGCTACCATGATGTGTATTGAGAAACTAGACACGCATGAAAAACGCCTCTAAAAACCTGGTCTTACATTTTGCCAATACCTTTTATGAGTCTGGGTTCATTAGAAGTTTTGACAGGAGTTAGAGTTTCTTGACTTCCGCACTACTAACATTTGAATGAGCACTGTTTGTTGTGGAGCGCCGTCCTGCATGTTATAGGCTATTTAGAAGCATGGCTGGCCTTAATTCACTAGGTGGACTACCAATCCAACATTTATTACAACCAAAATATCTTTAGGCATAGCCAAAGGTCCCCTGGGAACAAAACCACCTCTTCCCCCTCCCCAGTTGAGAATCATTGGACTGAATCGTTGTCTCTGTCTTAAGGAATCTCTCTATTATTCACCATGTTTGAGAAGCAGAATATTTTATTTGATTTTTAAAATTCTATTTAATTTAATTCTATTTAAAATATTTAAACATACTTTTTCTTCCATTCTTGAGATACTTTGCTAAGAAGAATATGCTATGGTGCATCTTAGCAGGGTACTGGTGAAACTTATTAAAGGTAGAGTATCAATGTCTTTATATAGTGATCAAGAAAATGCCATGAAGGCTATCTGTAACAGTACGATCAAAATATTTCTGAATGTATATGAATAGTGCCCTATGATTGCACCAATGTACATAAGTATGATTCAATAAAATTATTAAAAAAAAAAAAAAGAATTAATGGTTTTGACAGAATGGGGATTCCAAATATGCATGTTAAAGGCAATAAAGTGAAACATTGAGAAAATGGGAAGACAGAACGAAAAGACAGACAAGAGAAATATCAAATTTAGAAAGCTCCATAAGGAAATGAAAGAGACAATCAGGGAATACAAAGGTGCAGTAGGAAGTATCAAAAATAGATCAGTCCGTGAGGAAGAAAGAACATCAGATCTAGAGGATAAAGTTTTCAAGTTAACTCAGCTAGTTAATGAGGCAGAAACAAAGAGAGAGAAAGCAAAATAGTTGCTTTGGGAAACACAAGACTTCGTGAAGTGTTCAAAAATATGAATAATAGGGATCCATGAAGGCAAATAAAGTTATCCTAAAGGTAAGGAAGCCCTACTGGAGACTATCATGAATAAATTCTACCAAGTTTTACTAAAAATCCTGGCACACTCCTTTTAGGCAGATATCAAACACTGGGTCATCTCAACTCAAAAACAGCTTACTCAGGACACATTGTAATGAACATTTCCAGCAACAAGATGAAACAGAAAATTCTACAAGCAGCCAAGAGTAAGTGTGAACTGATGTACAGGGGCAGAGCCATTAGGATGACAGTTGACTTTTCAAGCCAGAAGAGAATGGTTATCCACCTTCACAACATTCTTAAACAAAACAATTTTCAGCCCAGAATTCTGTATCCTGATAAACTAAGCTTCAAAACTGATGGAGAAATTAAATCTTATGCAGATATATAAACACTGAGAAAATTCGCCACAAAAAGACTAGCTCTACAGAAAATACGTAGATCTATTCTCAATACTGAACTTCACAATGGGGCACCAGCAAAGCAAACACACAGAAGCTAAAGGTCAAAACTTAGTTTCCACAATGGTACAAAGGATAAAACTACACAACAGATGTTCCCAAAATAAGATGAATAGAATTCCTCTACACTTAACAATTCTGAATAAATGTCAGTGGATTAGATTCTCCACTGAAGAGACACAGACAGGCTGATGGGATAAAAAAGCAGAAGCCTTCTAGACACTGTCTACAGGAAATGTATGTAGCCTTGAGGAACAAATCAAGACTCAGGGTTGAAGGATGACAAACAGTATTTCAAGGAAACAGAAATCAGAACAAAGGAAGGGTTGCAGTTTTATTCTCAGATACAAGCAGATTTAAAACAACTAAAGTTAAGAAAGACAAAGAGATACAAGAGATTATCTCTGAGTACTACAAGAAACTTTATGCCCAGAAATATCACAATGAAGAGGAAATGGACCAATATCTGGAATCACACCCTTTCCCTAGAATTAACCAAGAAGAAATACATCTCTCTCTCTCTCTTTTTTTTTTTTTTTTTTTTTTGAGACAGAGTCTCACTATATTGCCCTAGGTAGACTGCCGTGGCATCACAGCTCACAGAAACGTCAAACTCGTGGGTTTAAGTGATTCTCTTGCCTCAGTCTCCCAAGTAGCTGAGACTACAGGTACCTTCCACAATGCCTGTCTATATTTTATTACAGATGTCATTGTTGTTTAACTGGTCCAGGCCAGGATTTACCCCACCAGCCTCAATGTATGTGGCTGGTGCTGTACCAAAAATAGATCTATTGAATAGAACAATTTCAAGCACTAAGATCACAGAAACAATAAAAAAAATCTCCCAACATATAAATGACGTGGTTCAGATGGTTTCACATCAGAATTCTGTCAAAACTTCAAAGAAGAGCTTATATTCATACTGCAGAAATTATTCCAAAAAATTGAGAAGGAAGAAATCTTTCCGCAACATGTTTCGTGAAGCAATCACCTTGATTCAAAAACCAGGAAAAGACCCAACTAAAAAAGAGAACTTCACACCAATGTCACTAATGAGTATAGTGAGCAAAACTTCTCAGGGAAATGCCAGCCAATACTTTACAGCTATGCATTAAAAAAATACATCATGTTCAAGTAGATTTCATCCCTGGGATTCAAGAGTGCTTTAACATATACAAGCCCATAAACTTTATTCACCATATTGACAGAAGCAAAAAAAAAAAAAAAAAAGACCAAGGCTTGGCACCTATAGCACAGTGGTTATGGCACCACCCACATACATTGAGGCTGGGAGGTTCTGACCTGGCTCAGGCCACCTAAAACAATAATGACAACTACAACAAAAAATACCTGTATGTTACGGTGGGTGCCTATAGTCCCAGCTACTTGGGTGGCTGAAGGAAAAGAATTACTTAAGCCCAAGAGTTGGAAGTTGCTGTGAACTGTGATGCCAGAGCACTCTACCAAGGGTGACATAGTGAGACTCTCTCTCAAAACAAAAACAAAAACAAAAACAAGGACTATATGATCCTTTCAATAGATGCAGAAAAAACATTCAATAAAATTCAGCAACCATTTCTAATTAGAACACTTAAGAATATAGGAATAGGAGGCACATTTCTTAAACTTATCAAAGCCATCTATGACAAACCTACAGCTGATATTATACTGAATGGAGTAAAACTGAAAGATTTTCCACTTATAACTGGAACCACATTAGGTTGTCCTCTATTACCACTACTATTCAACATAGTGCTGGAAATTCTAGCCAATAGAATCAGACAAGAGAAGGAAAGAAAAGGTATCCAAATGGGAGTAGAGGAGGACAAATATTTGCTCTTTACCAATAATATGATCTTATATTTAAAGAACCCCAACAACTCAACTACAAGACTTCTGGAAGTGATAAAAAAAAATAATAATACAATAATGTCTCAGGATATGAAATCAATGTCCATAAACGCATAGCCTTTGTATATGCCAATAACAGCCAAATAGAGAAGTTAGTCAAGGACACAATTCCATTCATAATAACTTCAAAAATAATGAAAATACCTAGGAATATACCTATGAAAAGAGGTGAAGGAACTCCATAAAGAAAAATATGAAACCCTAAGAAATATAATAGCAGAAGCTATTAACAAATGGAAGACCATACCATGCTCAAGGCTGGGAAAAATCAACAATGTTAAAATGTGTATACTACCCAAAGAAATCTAAAGATTCAACGCAATCCCCATTAAAATACCAACATCATACTTTCAAGATTTGGAAAAAATAATTCTTCATTTTGTATGGAACCAGACAAAACCCTGTATAACCAAGGCAATACTCAGTAATAAAAGCAAAGCCACAGGCATCACCCTTCCAGACTTCAGGCTATACTACAAGGCCATCGTGATCAAAAAACTATGGTATTGGCACAAAAATCGGCACACTGACATTTGGAACCAAATACAAAACCATGAGATGAATGATTTTCCAACCTCTTACCTCCACCTGATCTTTGATAAACCAAACAAGAACATACACAGGGGAAAAGAAACTCTATCCATTAAATGGTGCTGGGAGACCTGGATAACCATATGTAAAGGACTGAAACTAGACCCGCACCTTATTCACTCACAAAATTGATTCAAGATGGATAAAAGATTGAAATGTAAGGCATGAAACAATAAAAATCCTCGAAGAAAGTGTATGGAAAACACTCAAACACTATCAGCCTGGGGAAATATTTTATGAAGAAGACTCCCATGGCAATTAAACAACAACAAAAATAAATAAATGGAACTGAATTAAACTAAATAGTTTCTGTAAAGCTAAGGAGAAAATAACCAAAGCAAATATGTCCATTATATGTTTAGACAAAAGCTTGATAACTAGGATCTACAGAGAACTCAATTAACAAACAAAAGGGCCAACAATCTCATATATCACTGGGTAAGAGACATGAATAGAACCTTCTCTAAGGAAGACAGACAAATGGCTAATAAACATATGAAGAAATGATCATCATCCCTAATCATCCGAGAAATGCAAATCAAAACTCCCCTGAGATAGACCTAATCCCACCAAGAATGGTCCACACCAAAAAATGTCAAAGCTGCAGATGCTGGCGTGCATGTGGAGAGAAGGGAACACTTTAACCCTGATGATGGGACTGCAAACTAATACTACCTTTTTGGAGGAAGTATGGAGAAAGTACGAAGAATCCTCAAAGATCTGAAATTTGACCTCCCATTTGATCCTGCAATCCCATTACTGGGCATCTACCCAGAACAAAATTATTGTGTCATAAGGACATTTGCACTAGACTGTTTATCATAGCTCAATTTATAATTGCCAACGTATGGAAGCAGCCTAAATGCCCACCAACCCAGGAATGGATTAACAACCTATGGTATATGTACAGCATGGAGTACTATTCAGCCATTAAAGAAAATGGAGACTTTACAGCCTTTGTTATTAACCTGGATTGAGGTGGAATGCATTCTTCTTAGTAAAGCATCACAAGAATGGAGAAGCAAGAATCTAATGTATTCAATTCTATTATGAAAGCAATAGGTGACCTAATACTTCGTGGGGAGTAGGGGAATGGTAAAGCTGGGAGAGGGGAGATGGGAGGGTGCTGGGAGGGGCATGGTGTACGGCACAACTCTTGGGCACAGGACACAATTATAAGAAGGGCTTAGCCTATCAAATGCAATCAGTGTAACCTAATTCTTTGTACCCTCAATGAATCCCAAACAATAATATGTGTGTATGTGTTCCTTGCGAATGCTCATCAATGGGTGACGTAGGCCGAGGATGGTTTTTCAATAACTAAATGGAGAGGATGACTTATTCTGTAAATACCAGGTAGCCTCTTTCCCTAGCCACCTCTGCCATCATCCAAAGTATTCATGAACAGATCTCTCTGGTGTTAGGAATGGAAGTTATGCGTAGGGTCAGCAATATGGACTTCTACACCAAGGCTGACCTGGCTACAGGTGCTGCTGAGTGTCCAACATACAATCCAGCAATAGGTCTCATCCCCGAGTCCATGATGTTGCACCATTTACCAAAGTGATCAGCATAGGACTGCTTCCATCATCAAACAGGTGATAATCATCATCTCAAAGTTATCAGCATAGGACTGTTTCCATCATCAAACACCCCCTCTGGTTACAAAATTGCCTTCCCTGCACACAATGCTTCTACCAGAGCTACCATCAGTGGATGTACAGAATGCCACCATAGTGTTCCACATGGTATTGTTTGTAACCAAGAACTCACTTCACAGGAAATAAAGTGTGGCAATGAGCCCATGTTCATGAAATTTGCTGGTATTACCACGAACCTCCACCATTCTGAGCAGCTGACTTAATAGAAAAGTGGCCTTAATAGGACAAACCCATAGTGCCAGGTAGGTGGCTATACCATGTAGGGCTGGAACAAAGTTCTACAGAAGTCTATATATATTCGCATCAGTGCCCAATATATGGTCCTGTGTCTCCTATACTCAGGATTCATGGGTCCAGGAATCAAGGGGTAGAAAGGACAGTGGTACCACTAATGGAGAAATACAAGTTCCCCACCACACACAAAGAAATGCTGCGCTACGCTAGCTTGGAGTGCTCAACAAAATTGTTGCAAATACCAAAAGGTAGTTGCGAGGTGCAAAAGATGTGCCTCAGCACATTGTTCAGGCAGTGGCAACTTGTGTACACCAGCTCTGACTGGTACAGGACTGCATTCCTGACCTGTAGTTTCCTATTCCTATTGTAATAGTCTTTGCCTAGTGGAAAATCATGTTATTATAATAGCATCATTAACATTGAAAAGGATATATGAAGGTGGATATTGATTAAACTGTGCTTTTTTTTTTTTTTTTTTTTTGAGACCACAGACATTCATGTTGTCACCCTGGGTAGAGTGCTGTGATATCACAGCTCATAGCAACCTCCAACTCCTGAGTTTAAGCAATTCTCTTGCCTCAGCCTCCCACGTAACTGGGACTACAGGCACCTGCCAAAATGTCTGGCCATTTTTTGACTGTAGTTGTCATTGTTTGGCAGGCCCAGACTGGATTTGAAACTGCCAGCTCTGTTGTATGTGGGTGGCACCTTAGTCGCTTGAGCTCTTGATTGGTGTTGATGCTACCATGTGATGGGTGATATACAATGTAAGAGCTCTGCATCATACTCTGAGTACAGATTTAAGGTCACACCATGGATAGGTGGTGCAGTTTTACTCTCTAAAGCACTGTATCACCTGTAGCTCTAGGAATGAGTTTCTAGAGAACCAAATGTCTAAGGAACTACTGCACAAGGAATGAATACTTGAGAACTCCTGTGCAAAGAGTGACCACTTTGTGTACGCAGCCTCTAATAAATTCATCTAACTTGCCAACTTGGACGTCTCTGAGCCATTCTTTGCTCTCTCAGCTCCATCTCAGTAAACTTTGCCTGTTGTTCTAGCAAATGCATCCTCTGCTGGCTTAGAGGTCTTTATTCCAAAGGGAAGAATGTTTCCACTGGCAGACACAAGAATAATTTCATTGAACTGGAAGTTAAGACTGCTACCCATCCACTTTGAGATCATCATGCCTCTGAACCAATAGACAAAAAAGGAAATTCCTGTACCAGCTAGGGTGATGAATCCTGACTACCAAGGATATATTGAACTACTACCCCACAGTGCAGGTAATGAAAAGTATGTCAGGAATACAGGAGATGCCCAAGGGTGTCTGTTCATATTACTATGCCCTGTGATTAAAGTTAATTGTAAACTACAACAATCTAAATCAGGCAGGACAAAAGACCAATGGCCAAAGACCTTTAAAAATGAAAGTTTGGAGGGATGGAACAAGATGGCGGCCAAGTAACAGCTTCCTTGCAACTGGGCACTGTGAGACTGAGGAGAGAGCACTTCAGGCATCTCTGGCAGGTGGGATATGCCCAGAAACTTCTCTTTGGGTACACAGGGAGACAGCATGAGACTTCTGGACACCCTGAGGAAGGCAAAAGTGGCAGACATTGGGCAACTGGTTGCATGTGTTCATTCGGTCTAATCCTGTCGGCAGCTGTGGGTGGGGCAACAGTGGGACTGCAGGCTGGAAAGGCCTTTCCTGTGAGCTGTTCGGGTTTCTTTTGGACTTAGCACTCGGTTGAACAGCCTTGGGAGAACTTGGGCAAGAGTGCAGGGGTCTTTGAGTGTTGTCTGGGGCCCCAGACTGGGCCACCGAGCCAGGTGGAGCTACCAGTGTTTGGTTGTGGGCTGTGTGGAGCCATTGTGGGAGAACCGCCCTGGCAACCTGCACACTCATGGTCACAGAACAAACATCGGGCGGGAGTGAGTAATCTAGTGACTAAGCAGCCTAAAGGTGGGGACAGAGACGCCTTGCAGCCTTAGCCCTCAGGGGCATAGGGTGAGACCAGTTTTTGGCACACTGGGTAAGTGGATAGCCACTTAAGGAGTGATCCCAGCCACAAGCGCTTTCCTGGGAAAGCCTCTGCTTAGCCTAAGTTAGCAATTTAAAATGTCTTCTAAGCAGGCTGAGGAGGATTTAAGCTCTCCACCCTGCAGGGTTTGAGAAATCATTAGAGACACAGGGTCACTCTCTACAAAGATTCAGTAACAACAGAGTGATTCTGCCAGGGTCTTATCTGGGAGAGACACCTCCCCAACTCTGAGGACAGTCATAGGCAACAGTGAAAAATAATTATGAGGCAGAATCAACAGAAAAACTCCGGCAATATGAAAAATCGGAGTAGATCAACTCCCCCAAAGAATGACAAGGTAGATGAAGCACAAGATCCCTTGCATAAGCAAATGGCTTAGATGTCAGAAGTTGAATTCAGAGTCTGGATAGCAAATAAGATCAGTGCAGTGGAGGAAAAGATAGAATTAGAATTTCAAGCAGTAATCCAAAAATGTCTCAAGAACTGAACGAATTCAAAAACAAAATGACCAAACATTTTGACACATTGAGACAAGAAGTTGTAGCTCTCAAAGATCTGAGAAATACAGTAGAATCCCTCAGTAGCAGAATGGAGCAAGCAGAAGAAAGGATTTCTGACATGGAAGACAAAGCATTGGAATGCTCCCAAACTTCCAAAGAGGTAGAGAAATGGAAGGCAAAAATGGATCATTCTCTCAGATAACTCTGGGACAACTCGAAGAAAACCAATATTCACCTTATAGGAATACCTGAAAATGATGAAGTGGCTTCACAAGGCACAGAGTCTCTTCTTTATGAGTTTATGATAGAAAACTTTCCAGACATGCCAAGATTCTGAAATTCAGATGGCAGACAGCTTCAGAACCCCAACACCACCCAACCCAAATAAGATATCCTCCAGGCACATCATAATTAAGTTCACAAAATTTAATATGAAGGAAAAAATTCTGAAATCAGCCAGATGTAGTAAATCCATTATCTAAAAAGGGAAGAATATTAGAATAAGTGCAGATCTCTCTGATCAAACCTTTCAAGCTAGAAGAGAATGGTCATCGACTTTTAATCTCCTAAAACAAAAGAACTTTCAACCCAGGATCTTGTATCCAGCTAAACTGAATTTCTTTTACAATGGAGAAATTAAATACTTCAACGACATCCACATGCTGAAGAAATTTGCTATAACTAAGCGAACTCTCCATGATACTCTCAGACCTATCCTCCACAATGACCAGTGCAAACCTCCACCACAAAAGTAAACTCACCCAGAAACTATTTATCAAATTACTTCTTCCACAGTGATGAAAGGACTAAATACGTCCACTGGACTTTCTAAAATTTATCATTACTTTCAATTAATGTGAATGGTTTAAATTCTCTGAAGAAGCATAGGTTGGCTGACTGGACACAAAAAACTCAGGCCAGATATCTGCTGCATACAAGAATCTCACCTTAGCTTAAAAAATAAATTTAGACTCCAGGTGAAGGGATGATCATCTATATTCTAGGCAAATTGAAAACAGAAAAAAGCACGTGTCGCAATCTTATTTACAGATACAATAGGCTTTAAACCAACCAAAGTAAAGAAAGATAATGACAAACATTTCATATTTGTTAAAAGTACCACTCAATATGATGAGATTTCAATTATTAATATTTATGTGCCCAACCAGACTGCACCTCAATTTTTAAGAAATACTCTAATAGACATGAGTAATGTGATTCCCTCCAGCTCCACAGTAGTTGGAGATTTTAATATTTTTTAGCAGTGTTGGATAGATCCTCCAAAAAGAAGCTAACTAAAGAAATTTTAGATTTAAACTTAGTCATTCAAGAACTGGATTTAACAGACATCTACAGAAGAGTCCATCCTAATAAAATTGAATACACATTCTTCTCAGCACCCCATGGAACATACTCAAAAATTGATCACATCCTAGGTCACAAGTCTAATCTCAGCAAATTTAAAAGAATAGAAATTGCCCTCCCCTCCAGCCTTCATGGCCGCTGCAAGCTGCTGTGACTCGTGGCCATAGCAACCGCCACTGCTGGTGCTGCCACAGTGGCTCCGAAGCTGCTTCTACCGTGAGCCATGGTGCCGCCACCCCGGGAATAGTGACACCACCCCGCTGACACCGCCGTGGCCACCGAGATCTGCAGTGACCGTGAGGCCCCTCCCCCCGCAGTCACCAAGAGCCCTACTCCCACACTCCCCTCTCACAGCAGATCGTTGTTGCCAGACAGGACTCCAATTCTATATACATATAAGAATAATAATATTTTTGAGATTTTTTCTTTGAATATCCTCTTCTTGGAGGTGCTATCGACAAATAACTCTTTACTTCACTTTCTTTTCTTAGACTATTTTTCTTACCTCCTACTCTCAACTGAACATTCTTCTTCCTCTCCTGTGTTAATTTCTTTGTTCTGTCTCCCCCTCCTCTCCCTCCCTTCTTATACCTTCTAACAGTGCTTATATCATATTTGCTAGAGTCTTTTCTTCTTCACTATTCTCAAGTATTTTATAAGAAGCATTTTAATTGTAGAATTCTTTTTTTTTTTTCTTCTTAGCTGTTGTTCTGTGATTGGCTGTTTGTTTGTTATGTTTGTATGTCGATGTTTCTGACTGTGGGCGCATCTGTGGGCTTAGGCGTCTGGTAGCCCTTCTACGAATGTATTAGCCCATTTACAATTATTTTGCTATTAATGTGATTGTTGTTATAAATGTTTTCCTTGCCACCTTGATACTTCAGTTCACCCCCTGCCCAGGATTGGAAGTCTAGAAATCCAACTCATCCACAATCCAGACTGAATGCATTTACAATTAGACTGGAACTTTTGAACCGTACAGGCTGCAGTCACCACACCAGTACCTAGGTGGAGGGCTGGTCAACCACAACCGTAGAAGTCTCCAGTCCAATTTCACTCTCTTGCTCATATAGATAAAAACTGAAAAGCAAACATGGGGCGGGACCAGCGGAAAAACTCTGGCAGCATGAATAAACAGAACGGTGCAACTCCCCCCCAAAATGACAAACCATCCAACCCAGACTATCCCATCGACAAACAGATAACGGAGATGTCTGAAATCGAATTTAGAATCTGGATAGCAAACAAGATTAACAAAATGGAAACTAACATGGAGGTAGAGATTATAGGATTAATTCAGAAGATGTCTCAAGAATTCAACCAATTCAAAGACAAAATGACCAAAGAT
>CAUYON010079836.1:0-12905 GCA_963573935.1 Arctocebus calabarensis
AAGAAGGACACTACCCCACTGCTGTGGAGTCTGAGCCAAAAATGCAGAACTCGAATTTAAGCACAAGAAAATATCAAACCAAATCTCAGGCCAGTCTTCAAAATGCTGACCTGTACTCTTCAAAAGTACCAAGGTCCATTAAAAAAAGAGAGAGAAACAAAGAAGGAAGGAAAGGAGAAGAGAGGAGAGGAAGAAGGAAGGAAGGAAGGAAGGAAGGAAGGAAGGAAGGAAGGAAGGAAGGAAGGAAGGAAGGAAGGGGAGAAAGAAAGAGAGGAAGGAAGGAGAGAAAGAAAGAGAGGAAGGAAGGAAGGAAGGAAGGAAGGAAGGAAGGAAGGAAGGAAGGAAGGAAGGAAGGAAGGAATTCGTCTAGACCAAAGGAAGCAGAAGGACATGACATCTTAAGCTGTGTAAGTCTGGAAAGGATCTTGGACCAGATAAAAGCCATTAGTGGGATAATTGATAAAATTTGACTAAGGTCTGTAGATTATAGTAGTGTTTTATTTTCTCATATAACTGTACTTTGGTTATGAAAAAGTGTCCGTGAGTTTAGGAAATACATGCTAAAGTATTTAAGGGTGCGACAGAGAGATTGAGATTCTAGTTCCAAGTCTATTAGCTGGGGGAGCAAGGACAAGTTATTTACAGGCACTAGGCCTGGGTTTCCTTGTTTGTGGGATGAAGAGGTTGCACTGGATCCATGAGTGGGCTTCTTCAAACTGTGGTCCTTCTAAACCAGCATCATCCAGTGACAGTTCTTGCCGGTCACAATGGCTCACACCTGTAATCCCAGCACTTGGGAGGCCAATGCGGGTGGATTGCCTGAGCTCAGGAGTTGGAGAATAGCCTGAGAAAAAGCGAGACCCTGTCTCTTAAAAAAAAAAAAAAAAACGGGTTTGTGGTGGGCGCTGATAGTCCCAGCTACTTGGGAGGCTGAGGCAAGAGAATCACTTGAGAGTACGAGGTTGCTGTGAGCTGTGACGCCTCGGCACTCTACCGAGGGCAACAAAATGAGACTCTGTCTCAAAAAAAAAAAGAAATGCGAATTCTCAGGCCGGACACCACACTTGAATCCGATACTGTGGGGATGGAGTCTGTGCTTTAGCAAGCCCTGCAGAAGATCCTGATGCCAACTCAGGTTTGAGAAGCACTGTCCTAGTTGATCAGTAAGGTGCCTTTTAGCCTTGATGGTTTGTGGTTCTCAGTTATCTTTCCTACTGAGAGCAACTGTTTTTTTTTCCAAAAAGACAGCCCTCCCCCAAGGCATTCCTTACTTCTTTGGTGCTAACAAAGGGCAGGTGGGAAGCTGAAAGTGCTGGAGCTTTGAAGAAGCAGTTTTCCCTCTGGGCATTCAGATTCAACCCCTGCTTGCAATAGGTACAGATTAAACGTAAAACATTTAATAATCCTACTTAGCTCAGGGAACATTCAAGAAACCAACTGATGCATAATTCAGTTCCATGCAGTGGCCTATCTGCTCGGCTTCTCACTACAAAGTTTGGGCCAGTTGCTTCCAGGAGGAACGAGGCTGTGGATCATTCCTGCAAGTTTCTATGCTTCCTGGATTATGCAGGTGGTGAGACTCTCTCTTACTTAGTACCTCCTAAATACTGCTACAACCCAGAGTTAATGTTGTTTTGTTGAAAGTAGGTGTGGCCCATGAGAGTATTAAGCTTGCTTCTGATTGGCCGATTAAAAACAAAAAACAAACATCTCCCCCTTCCTGGTCTCCTGGTTACTTCCCTGATCCTGTCCCTGGAGGTTCCCACTCACATTTCCTGCCACGTCTTCAACACCAGCCGACTCCCAAACCCACTTTTCAGTCCTGACATTTCCTTAACTTCAGTTTCTGATTTTTAAAAAATGTTTACATTTTTCTTTATTGAACAAATATGATTCAAAACTCAGAAAATGCAAAAGGCCATTATGTAGTGGAAGTTCATACACACTGTGTCCTGTCTTTCCTGAACTGTCCCACCACCCTCCAGTTTCAATTTCTGATTTTTTTTTTTTTGTAGAGACAGAGTCTCACTTTATCGCCCTCAGTATAGTGCCGTGGCGTCACACAGCTCACAGCAACCTCCAACTCCCGGGCTCAGGTGATTGTCTTGCCTCAGCCTCCTGAGTAGCTGGGACCACAGGCACCCGTCACAAAGTCCGGCTTTTTTGTTGTTGTTGCAATTTGGCTGGAGCTGGGTTTGAATCTGCCACCATCGATATATGGGGCCGGTGCCCTACCCACTGAACCATAGGCGCCGCCCCTCAATCTCTGATTTTTTGACCATCCTGGGGATCCCCCTTGTAGAACTGATGTCACTTGAAATTCACTACGTCCAAAAACAAACGCATCATCTTCCCTATTACCCTAAACCCACACTCTTTAAGCTTCTTTGTCTTCACCTGCAAAATGGACTCATCATAGTAATTTCCTCATAAAGTATGCAAATTCCTCCTACAGCCAATACTTACAAGCTTTAGCACTGCTAGGCACACTGTAAGCACTCAGTAAAAATTTATACTGATAACATAGTAATAATGAGAAATTCTTCCCAGGCTGAATATCTATGTAAAGTTTTGCCTCCCTACTCACCTGCCCACCCCCTAGCCCCTGAGTCTCCCAAATTGGCAAACTCTGGAGTTTACTTTTTTTTTTTGAGGAGTCTCTGTTGCTCAAGCTAGAGTGCCCTGGCATCATCATAGTTCACAGCAACCTCAAACTCCTGGGTTCAAGTGATCCTCCTGCCTCAGCTCTCTAAGTAGCTGGGACTACAGGTGCCTGCTATAACCCTGGCTGGCTTATTTTTCTATTTTTAGTAGAGACTGAGTCTCTCTCTTGCTCAGGTTATTCTCCAACACCTGAGCTGCAGAGATCCTCCCACCTCGGCCTCCTAGAGTGTTGGGGTACAAGCGTGAGCCACAACACCCAGCCTGGGCTAATGTTTTCCTCTCTCGTCCCTCTCCATTTCAGATGTTTAGCCTCAACTATCTTTACGTTGTCCCTTTTGTGGTGGGGCAAGAGGAATTAGAAGGATATTGCCTGAGAGCCTGTTCTTTTCTTGCAAGGGCTTTTAGACTAAGCTGCCAGGAGACTGTCAGCTGAGGGGTCACATGCCTTTGCCTCCACACCCCACCTCACAGGACTCTCCCAGGCTTTCTTCTGTTCATGGCAATTAGTAGTCCATTCCTGATATTGCTAATTTCCCCCTGGGCCAAATGACGGAGACAGATATATTTAAAAATACAAGGTTACTCGGCTCTCCATAGCGCTTTTAATCTTTCCACCATAGCTTACATTTCCCTCCCTGGGACTTCCACAAACAAATGCACAGTTATCATTTTCCCAGGAAAACCAATGAATAATTAAATTAGAACAAATCCTTTAATCTGTCAAGCATTCTAGTCCTTAAATATTAATACAAAGCATGGTCATCTTGACCTTGGGGATGAAAGGAGGGCAGGTGTGTGGCTGCTTTGCCGCCCTTGGTCAGCATTTCATGAGAAGTGCTGATGCTCACACAACTGCATTCCAACCTGTGCTCTCTCAACCACATTCTCTCCCACCTCCCTTGGCAAATGGGTATTCCACACCACCAAGGACTACCTTAAATCTAATGTGTGGGCCATTAAAAAGTTTTCCTATTTGGGGTGGCGCCTGTGGCTCAGCCGGCCCCATATACCAAAGGTGGCAGGTTCAAACCCGGCCTCTGCCGAACTGCAAAAAAACAAAAAACTAGCCAGGCGTTGTGGTGGGCACCTGTAGTCTCAGCTACTCGGGAGCCTGAGGCAAGCGAATCGCCTAAGCCCAGGAGCTGGAGGTTGCTATGAGCTGTGTGATGCCACAGCACTCTACCAAAGGTGATAAAGTGAGACTCTGTCTCTCCAAAAAAAAAAAAAGTTTTCCTAGTTAAACCCTTAAATTAAGAAATTCTTTCTCACCTTCATGGTAACAACTCGGACATGAAGGCATGGGTCTCTAACTGCTGTCAACTAAACTGCTGTTGGGCCTAGCAGAGTAAGACATCTCTATGGAAATGACAGTCATCAGAACTTCGTAATCTTGCCAAAGAGAGGGTTTAAAAGAGAATGCCTTCTTAACCAAAGGTAAAACAGGTGGTGCCTGTGGCTCAACAGAGTAGGGCGCTGGCTCCATATGCCGGAGGTGGTGGGTTCAAACCCAGCCCTGGCCAAAAAAAACAAAACCAAAGGTAAAACATCTGCCACCTGTTTGTTATCCTTTTATTTGATTTCAAGGAACATTAGATTTACTGTGTCATATACTTCAATTTTGGAACAGATGCTTCCTCTGCATGAGAATTTGAGCCCAGGCATTTCCTCCTCCAGGAAGCCTTCCTTGACCCCACCTTCCTTTCCCTGGCCTCAGTTAATTTCTTTGGGTTCCCATAACCTATAAACAGTATTGTTCTGGGTTTGAGGGGCCCTGCCTTAGGCCTTGTGTTTTTAGGGGGCTCCCCTCTGAGCCTTCTTAGGATCGGCCCCTCCTTACAGGACAAATAGCCCATGGACCAGAGGGTTAGCCTGCCCAGAGCCTGTGCCCTCCTTTCTGGACCATACACTAGGTACCTAAGATTCCAGAATGCCCTCCTCAAACAGCCCAGGGTCCTCTTCCCTGGGCATATCATGAAAGTGGGCTATACAGCTGGTCAGTGATACACCCCTATGGGTGCCAAAGGGTGGCCAGGCAATGGCCCTTTGCTGCCAGGGAGAAGCTTGGATCTGCAATCTGGGGGGTCTGCATGCATTTGTACCTAAATTTTGTGGTACAGGGTGGAGCTGAAGTTGGAAAGCCAAAGGGGGTGAACTATATCTGATTGTCTGATGAGACAGGAGGATAGAGCATATTTATTGATAGCTTGTTAGTTATAATTTTTAAATACTTAGACATATGGCCTATTGGCCTCCCTTTAAACTTTTGGTTCGGACCTTACAAATGTTAAATGTGGGCCTGCTCATAATGTCCTGGGAATATCCCTAGGTTTGCAGTGCTGATATTATATCACGATCTGTTTTCATGATTGACAGTTGGTGCATACTCTTCCCAACTTCAGGGTCCTTGCACACACTGTTCCCTCACCCAGAAAGCTCTTCCCTGCTGATCCCATTAGCCTATTACATTTTATCTGTCAGATCTCTCTCAGATGTCATCTCAAGACAGTCTCATCCTGACTTTCTAGATTAGGTCAGGCCCTCTGGTTTTTCACTCTCACATCTCTCTCTGGGTAAAGTATAATAGTCAGAATAAAACACTGATATCAGTGATAATAATAAAAAGCAGTCATTGATTACATTATGATTACATACATGACCTCATTTAGTCTCCATAAGAAGCCTAATAAACTACTACTATTATCCCCATTTCACAGATGAAAAAACTGAGGCTCAGAAAGTGTGGTAGACCATTGTGATAATGGGCCACAGATGAATTGGGCCTCCTAGCGTTCATATCCTGATGTAGTGGCCCCTGCATTAATTACTGATTGCCCAGGTGAATCTCTTTGGCCAGTAGCACATCAGCAAACATGAGTTAAGAAAATGCTTGATAAGTTCTTGCACAATGATATTTCTCTTTGAAGCTAGCTGCCATCTTAGAATCCCAGACCAAACTGATAAATAAAAAAAAACACATGGTGGGCGGCACCTGGCTCATCTAGTAGGGCGCCAGCCCCATGTACCGAAGGTGGCAGGTTCAAACCCAGCCTCGGCCAAACTGCAAGACAGAAAAATAGCCAGGTGTTGTGGTGGGCGCCTATAGTACAGAATCACCTACGCCCAGGAGTTGGAGGTTGCTGTGAGCTGTGTTAGGCCACGGCACTCTACCCAGGGTGATAAACTGAGACTCTGTCTCTACAAATAAAAACAAAAACAAAAACACACACACGGTGTGAGAAACCCAGCTGGCTCAGAGTTGGACACAGCCACTCTTTCACAAGAACAGAACCACAGCCAACCTATAGAACTGTTGTTGTTTTGCGTCCCTATATTTTAGGGTGGTAATACAGCACATATATACTATGAAATAAGGGCAGGCCTGGTGGCTCACACCTATAATCCTTGGGAGGCCAAGGTGCGGGGATCACTTGAAGCCAGGAGTTCTAGATTTATTCTATGAAATAGACATAGGAATATAAAATAGGTACAGAGAGGTCAAGTAATTTGTTCAAGAACCCAGAGCTAATAAGTGATTCTATGTGAACCCAAAGTATGTAACTGTATTCACACAATACAAATTCCAAGCTGTCCTCTTCTGAACACTGGGTGGGCATCCTGACTCTATCTGCCCTTCCTGGGCTCCACTCCACTGGTCTACACTGCTACACGTACACGTCATCTTCCTCATCCAGCCAGCTTCTTCCGGCCCTGTTATCTTGAGCATGTCCTGAATAAGACAGGACTATTGAGAGCAGCAGAAGTCCCTGGGTAAGGTGGGCAACCTTCGTCACAGTGTGAGGTTTGCGGTTGAAGGGGTTCTCTCTAGGCCTGGGCGCCCACCACACACCCTGGGCTCCTCCCTAGCCAGCTTCTTCCCTCCCCTGTGTCTCCAGGGTGCTTTTACTTCTAGGCCGCTGCTCAGCTCTTCCTTACATCTTGGGCCAGATTTACTTAACACTGGATTAAAATAAACCTGTCCTGTTCCCAGTAAGATTTTCCTCGAGGAGTCTACAGAATTGGCTCTTCCCATTCAGAGTTCAGACCAGCAGAGGGTACACTAGGAGACAAAAGTGCTGGCCCTTTCACTTGAGGAGCAGCCCAAACTATAAACCTTTTCTAGACCCAAACTATCTTCTTCCTCTTTTTTTTTTGTAGAGACAGAGTCTCACTTTTTATCACCCTTGGTAGAGTGCCGTGGCCTCACACAGCTCACAGCAACCTCCAGCTCCTGGGCTTAGGCGATTCTCTTGCCTCAGCCTCCCGAGTAGCTGGGACTACAGGCGCCCGCCACAACGCCCGGCTATGTTTTGTTGCAGTTTGACCGGGGCTGGGTTTGAACCCGCCACCCTCGGTATATGGGGCTGGCGCCCTACTCGCTGAACCATGGGCGCCGCCCAGAAGAACATCTTCTAAAGAGAGAAATGCTGTAAACATAACTGATGTCCAAAAAGTGATTGGTTGAGGTTTGAAAAATCCCTCAGTGCAGGGTTTAGAAGAGCCCTTGGAGGACTTGCCCACTGTGGATGTTTCTGCCTTCCAGAAATATGTACATTACTTAAAAAAAAAAAAAACATTATCGAGGTATGTTTTCCATTTCAGGTACACAATTCACTTATTTTTGTAACATTACCAATTGTTTTAATTGGTTTTAGAACGTTTTCACGCTCCCACTACCATTCCTTACATCCTCATCCCATTTCCACCCATGCCCCAGGCAATCACTAATCACTTTCTGTCTCTGTAAATCTGCCTTTTCCAGATGTTCCGTGCAAATGAAATTATATAATATGTGGTCTCTTGCACTTAACTGATTTTACTGAGCATGTTTCTGAGGTTCATTCATGACATAGCATCTTTCAGCAGTTTCTTTCTTTTCTATCTCTGAATAGTATTCCGTGGTATGGATACCACATTTTTGTATCCACTTACCAATGAATGGACATTTGGGTTTTTCCCAGCTTTTGGTAATTATGAATAATACTGCTATGAACAATCTCATGCTAGTCTTTGCGTGGTCATAGTTTCCATTTCTCTCAGGTAGGTAGATACCTGAGATTGGAGTTGCCAGGTGGTTTTATGTAAACTGGCAAACTGTTTTCCAAAGTGGCTTTACCATCTTACATTCCCACCAGCAATTGCCAGTTACTTTCTCCTCCTCCAACCAGAGGACGGACATCCTGTAATCTTTGATCAACGGCCATTGTTTTTACTCTAAGAATTAATAAAGTCCCTGAGAAGGTTTCAGCTCTATTCTCCCAGGTTGAATGATGCTTGCGTTCCCTACAGTTACCCCAAGGAGTCGTTTATGACATCTGTACTCAATGTGCAGACGCATCTTCATTTATTTATTTAGAACTGAGCTCATTGGCCTGGCTCCAGTCACCATTTAGTTTTCAGCTACCTTTAGGGGATGCTCATGCAAAGGTATTTATTTAAACTCTAAGGCGAACTATGTATACAGCTCAGAAGATTCACCAGGAAGCTGAATTCCCCAAAAGTAGATTTCCCAAGAGTGAAACCTCAGGTGCTGTCTGCCATAAGAGTCATTGGTTCTGAATTTGTCTACTCAGAAAGGTGAAAAAGTGACATGAAGGACATATACATAGGAAACTTCAGAAACCAGAGGAAACAAGTTCAGGGTCATGTGAAGGTATGCACTAACACATCTCTCAGATTTTGCTTATAATATTTTTTTTATTATTATGCACTATAGTCAAAGAAACTGTGGTCAGAAATCTGAACTTTTCCAAAAAGCCTTCTAGACTGTTTCTACACAATAGTAAGAATATGCGTTTTTAAAAATTGGCCAAATGACAAAAACTATTGACATTCAGAAATAAAGCCCAAGACAATTAGAGTCTACAAATTGCCATTGAGGTCTTCATCATACTAAATGTGTTTTTACCAGGGGAGGAGATTGTTGAGGTCATAACTGTTGTCCCTGAGGTTATTTGCAGAAGAATTTCAGACATCATGCCAAGGCAGTGGCTCACATCTGTAATCCTAGCACTCTGGGAGGCCACGGCAGGTAGATTACTTGAGCTCAGGAGTTCTATACAAGACTGAGCAAGAGTGAGACCCTAGCCTGATGTTGTGGTGGCCACCTATAATCCCACTTACTCGGGAGGCTGAGGCAAGAGGAGCTTGGAGCCTAAGAGTTTGAGGTTGCTGTGAGCTATGATGATGCCACAGCACTCTACCTAGGGTGGCAGAGTGAGACTCTGAAAAAAAAAAAAAGAATTTCAGGTGCTTGAAATACAAAAGTCTGCTGAATAAGATTTCTAACACCGAGGATAGAGTATATAAAGAAAATCGGGAGGTGGCTGTGGCTCAGTGAGTAGCGCGCCAGCCCCACATTATGAGGGTGGCAGGTTCAAACCCAGCCCCAGCCAAACTGCAACAAAAAAATAGCCGGGCATTGTAACAGGTGCCTGTAGTCCCAGCTACTTGGAAAGCTGAGGCAAAAGAATCGCTTGAGCCCAAGAGTTTGACATTGCTGTAAACTGTGACACCACAGCACTCTACCGAGGGTGACATGGTAGGACTCTGCCTCAAAAAAAAAAAAAAGAGAATGAAAGGAAGAAAGGCACTCTTTTTGAAACTTCCTGTAAGTCTTAAACTGTTTCAAAGTAAGAGATATTTGAAAAGAAGAGAAGGGAGAGGAAAGGAGGGCAGGGGAAAATGGAAAGAAAAAGGAAGGAAATGGCAGGATTCTTTGCTTCCTTCTCTAGTCAGTATGGATGGGAGGTAGGCAAGGGGGGGACAGTAAGGCACCTCCTAAATTTGAAGACAAGAATCCCTTCAGAAAAGGAAATTATGAAAAATCAGGTCAAGAAACCCACCCTCAACTAGAATCTACATATGGGTGACATTTCCTGATAGAAGTGACAGGGAATCAGCATGTCTGGGCCCACTGTTTGCCCTGCACCTTTCTCTGGCAGGAGTGATAACAGAGGGAGTTCAGCCTTCGCTGCGTCTGCAAGCAGAAGGTACAAACATCAAGAATTGTCTGCTCAGCGCCTGTGGCTCAACGGGCTAAGGCGCCAGCCACGTACACCTGAGCTGGCGGGTTCGAATCCAGCCCGGACCCTCCAAACAACAATGATGGCTGCAACCAAAAAAAAAATGGCCAGGCATTGTGACGGGCACCTGTGGTCCCAGCTACTTGGCAGGAGGAGGCAAAAGACTCGCTTGAGCCCAGGAATTGGTTGCTGTGAGCTGTGATGCCACAGCACTCTATCCAGGGCGACAACTTGAGGCTCTGTCTCAAAAAAAAAAAAAAGAATTGTCCAGAGGGCAGGCCCTGGGCTTGCTGTTCCAATGTCCTTGGCAGGGGTTACCTCTCCAGTGGAAATGAGTGCATCAGGCTATCCTAGCCTGAGGACAAGAGCCATTAAGACCGATTCTAGAATTCCTTTTGCTATGATTCCATATTCCCTTTTAATTGTGTTTTGGCTGACTGTGCTGCTTTTGTATAGCAAGATAGCGAGCTGATGGGCCAATGTCAGGAGTCTGTCCACTTGACATTATTCCTTCTTTATAAATTAGTAGTTTAGCATTCTGGAGCATGTTATTGACAACTTGTGGGTTTTATGAGTGTGAGTGAGCAACTAGGGGAGGAATTCTTAACCTGAAAACCAAGGATTATATGCAAAAGTGTGTGGGGGGTGTGTGTATGTATGTGCATTTGTCAAGGAGAAGGGTCAATAGCTTCACCAGGTTCTCAGAGAGAGTTTCCAATCTAGATATACTGGAAAGATAGGATTTCTGAGCTGATAAACTTGAAGAGACCACAGACGATAGTAGGTTATAAAAGAACAATGCCAACAAGCAGGCAGTCTCCGTTTTTTTTTTCTCAGTTGTACTCTATAATATCTTACGCTGAAGGGATTATTCGTAATGTGGTTTTATTTTTCTTTTCATAGCACACACTGGGCATATTTTCCTGTTATTATTCCTTGTGACACCATTTTAAACAATTTTATAGAATTTAATTGCTCAAATTCATCCCATAAGATTTCAAGAGCATATTTGTTGATAACCTCCCCAAATTTTATTTTTTAGGTGAAATGTTGACTTTTATTAACAGATACCCAAGTGTGAGAGCTGAGAATCACTATTATTGACAGCTAACATTGTGGAGACACAGTTAGCTCAGTGTGCTAACTGCTTGGCATATGATATCTTTTTTTTTTTTTTTCGTAGAGACAGAGTCTTACTTTGTCGCCCTTGGTGGAGTTCTGTGGCATCACACAGCTCACAGCAACCTCCAACTCCTGGGCTTAGGGGATTCTCCTGCCTCAGCCTCCTGAGTAGCTGGGACTATAGGCGCCCGCCACAACGACCGGCTATTTTTCTGTTTTTGCAGTTTTGCCGAGGCCGGGTTTGAACCCGCCACGTTCAGCATATGGGGCCGGTGCCCTACTCAATGAGCCACAGGCGCCGCCCATATCTTGCCGTGCACTTTCACAACAGCCCTAGGAGATAGGGATGGTTATTTCCATTTAGCGGCTGAGGAAACTGAGATGCAGAAAACTTAAAGAACTTACTAAGGTCTCATCACTTTCAGTGGTTAAGCCAAGCAGACAAGCTGTATCCACCTGCCCCTAACCATGAAGTTCCATGTCTTTATTCTTTTTTTTTTTTTCCTTGAGACAGAGCCTCAAGTTGTCACCCTGGGTAGAGTGCTGTGGCATCACAGCTCACAGCAACCTCCAACTCCTGGGCTCAACCAATTCTCCTGCCTCAGCCTCCCAAGTAGCTGGGGCTACAAGCGCCCACCACAACACCTGGCCATTTTTTTGGTTGCAGCTGTCATTGTTGTTTGGCAGGCCCGGGCTGGATTTGAACTGGCCAGCCCAGGTGTATGTGGCTGGCACCTTAGCTACTTGAGCCACAGGCACTGAGCCAGCCACATCTTTATTCTTTAAGCTCCATTGAAGCCACATCCTCCTTGAAGCTTTATTCCCACCCGAAGTCATCCCTCCCTATTTGCAAGTCTCCTGGTTCTTCAACTGGCTTCAAATTACCCTCCTTAGCACCAGAAAAGTATTATCAGGGGTCAGGAAATTTTTTCTGTAAAGGATCAGATAGTAAATATTTTAGGTTCTGCAGCCCATATGGTGTCTGTCACCACTACTCAACTCTACCATCCGCTGTAGCGTGAATGCAGCCATAGATAATAGTAAATTAGTGAGTGTGGCTATGCCCTCATAAAATCTTATTTATGGACATTGAAATTTAAATTTCATATAATTTCCATTATAAAATATGAAATTTTCATTATAAAATATTGCTCTTCAGCTTGGCGCCTGTGGCTCAAGCAGCTAAGGTGCCAGCCACATACACCTAAGCTGTTGTGTGCAAATTCAACCTGGGCCCGCCAAACAACAATGACGGCTCAACCAAAAAATAGCCAGGGGGGAGGAGCCAAGATGGCGATCTGTAGCCAGCTTTCCACAGAGTTTCCTGTCCAAAAGGGGAGTTAAGGACAGAAACTCAGCAAGAAAGCTGATGGTTTGGATCTGAGCGAAAAGAAAAGGTCGAAGAGCACACATCAACCCTGCTAGGGTGACCTGAGACCCCCAAGGACACAAACAAAAAGGTACAGAGCACATCACCAAGTGGACGGGAGTCCCCTCCCCCATGAGAGAGGTTCGCAGTATACTCCATACCTCCGTACAAACAAGTGAGCAGAGTTCGGATGTCCTCCCACTCTACCCCACGGGAGAGACCCTCTAAAAACCAGACCTCCTTCCCCTACTAGGGTGCTGCGGCGCTCTCCAGCTAGGCATAAAACTGTATATACTCTCAACCTGCAAGTTGGTGTTCCTGGTGTTCCCCACCACTTTCACCCCGAGGTTTGGAGGCCTGTTCCCCACAGAGTCCAGATTCTTGGAGATTTTTCTCGAGGGGTGTGGACGGGCGCAAACTTGCTGAACTGTGCACGAAAGAGCAATCAGCTCCGGGAACAATAGCTGGAGAGCTGCACCCCTGGGGATGTTTTGAGGAGACACTCCCAGTTTTCTGGGCGGCCAGGGGAAGCTGCAGCTTCTCCGGTGCAGCAGAGCAGACCAGCAACCAAGGCACGTGAAGGATTGGCCTGAGGCGGTACTGGCTGGGACACAAAGCAGGGATTAGAATACTCGCAGAGGGGCTGCTTTGCTTAACCTGGCCCTCAGGGGATGAATGCTGAGACAAAGGGCTGGAACTCACAGACTGAGTAAAACCCATCTGCAGCC
>CAUYON010079841.1:0-21985 GCA_963573935.1 Arctocebus calabarensis
CGGCCAAGTCCAGCCAGGGTTGGTCAGTGAGACAGGCGAGTGGCAGGGAAGTGGAGCAGGTAAACCGCCCCCGGCCCCCCCCCCCCCCCCCGGAGCCGCGTGTGAAATTCAGCCTTGGGGACCACTTCAGCAGCCACCTCCCACTGAGAGGCATTCGACTCCAGGCGAGGTGACCAAAGCCATGGGTAGTCACTCGGGTCTAGGGGATCCTAGTTCTGGTCATTAAATCTCCAGGGCTGGGCCCTGGCATTCTTGTTTTTCTTTGTTCCTCCTCTGAGAACACTGTTCCCAGCCCTGAAGCTGTGGAGGGCTTGCTCGGTTACAGCCGTAGTCTCGTGACCTGAGTGCGACATCACCTGCTTTGGGGTGGGCACTGGGGACAGGCCGGGATGCCTCTGAGGAGACCCACTTCAGGTCCAGACAGCTTGGGTTTCCGACACACTCTTGGAGATATTTCTGGTGCTGGAAAGCAGAGACGAAAGGAGATGATTGACCAGAGTTGAGCGAGGACCCTGGCTACTGACTTTCTTGGTTGGCCACGCCCCTTCCTGGCGACTCTGGCCTAGAACAGGCTAGAGAGAGGAGGAGCCACAGGCTAGGGGAACTTACGCCCTTTCAATAGTGGCAGGCGGTTTTGGAAGATGTTAAAGGGTCTGGGACACAACTGTTCCGGAAATACCCGTTGGTAGCTAACCAGGATAACCTGGCTGAGAATAGTTTTTTCTGCTGTTGCTGTCTTTGGGATCCTAAAGCGACCCAAAGCCTTATCTAATGCTGTGACGTACTTAAGAAAATCCCCTTGTCTGGGGACCACATCCCCTGCTGCCTTCAGTGGTTTAAGAGGTAAATTCTCTAAGAGACATTCAGGCTCCCAAGGGCACTGACCATTGTTACTGTGAGCATGGATTATTCTAAATCTCCATTGCTGCATGGCCTGCAGGAGGCTAGACTATTCCAACCTTGAAAACCAAACCGTCCTATGAAGAGCTGCCAGGAAACCCAGAGCTCTCCTGTGTGAGGAGGTGACGTCCTCTGCTCTGTCCAGGAGAATGCTAAGACTGCACAGATATCCTAAAATACAGAAAGGGAGCGAGAGCAGCACTGGGGTTGGCTAATTTCCCACCTGTAATTGATACAGAAATTACACCTCTTAATTTCCAGTGAATCCTGCTGAAACATGAAAGATCAGTGGCTCCAAATATAGTTACTTTCCCCCTGCTTTTTGGTAGCTGCTGTTCCAAGGAGCAGTCATGGAAATGGACGTGCCATCTTAATTTTCACAGGATCATCTCCACCCTTGAGTCTCTTAGGTATTAGACTCTTAGCTCTGGATGCATGGCCAGCACTGTAGTAAACCAGACAAGGGCAGTGGATGGAAAGAATGAATTAAAGGAAAAGATATCGAAACTTTTTTTTTTTGCAGTTTTTACCCAGCGCCAGGTTTGAACCCACCACCTCTGTTATATGGGGCTGGCGCCCTACTCCTTTGAGCCACAGGCGCCACCTTAGAAACTGTTTTCAGATAAAGTATGAATGTGATTCCACACTTCACCAAACCCATTGCTCTGGCAATACTACTTAACCTAGAGCATGAAGAGGGGCTCTAGGGAAGGGGTGGCTGGGGCCAACCTGAGCTGGGAGCAGGGTGGGGGCCACAGTTTACCACATTACTGCACACCCCTTCCCGTGAGAGGGGATAAAAAGGCTCTGGGCCCAACTGTGGGACTTTCTCTTTCCAGATCTCTCTCAGACAGTGGGCAATGATTCCGTGCACCCCTCTGTCTCCTCCCCCCACTGCTCACTCTGGGGGACGGGAGAAGTAGTGTCTGGAGGTCATCCCACGATGAGCTCAGCCGTGCTTCACCCTCAACCCACCCCACCAGGTCCCAGCTGGCTAGGGAAGGGATAGAGAGCACTTAGTGCCTTACAGGACGGCCTAGAGGTAGACGGGTGGAGAAGGGAGGAGCCCCAGAGAGGTAGGGACAATCTGCATATGTGTGACATGAGCACGCTCATCCCAGCCCAGATGACTGAGGTGGCCACTGGCTCTGATGAGGCAAACTCAGCAGGGCAACATTGGGCAAGGAGAAGAGCCACCACTCCCAACCTAGAACAAGGCCTGGTAGAAACTAAGTGCTTAATAGTTGCTGAATACACGTACTTACTGAATTCTTCCTGTGTGACGATCTCTGTGCTATATGCCAGTTGCTTTACAATTATTATTTCATCTATTGTTCACAATAGATGAAGAACTTTGTGAGTTGAGTATCAACGCTTTTTCATGTGAGGAAACTGCAGCTCAGAGATGCTGAGCAAATTATGCAAGGTCCCATCACCTGGTGCAATGGGAATTTAAACCTGGCCCCGACACCCGCCATCTTCAAGACTGAGCTCCTATACACAACATGACACTGCTCTTCTGTCCCATTATTTTTCAATGGTAGGAACAGAAACCAGAACACAGAAAGGAAGAGGGACAGAAAGTGAGCTGGATTTTTGCACCCACAGCCCTGGTAGGGGCCAGTTAGAGCCCGGCCTGGGGCCCCAAGACCCAGAGGAGGCCTGTCACGGGCAGCCTCTTTCTTGAGGTTCTACCAATCTGGGGACTCGTCTTCCTCCTGTCTGCCTCTTGGCCCATCTTTCAGGAGATAGGGCTGGGAAGGGTGGTCCACAGAGGTAAAATTCCAAATTATTTTTCTTAGGCAGAGGATAATGTCATAGATAACCCCTTACCAACTTGCAAGTTTGATTATCCAGGACAGAAGCATATGGTTGCCTTTAAAGCTGAGTCACTAAGTCCTTCAGTCAGAGTGTGTGTGTGTGTGTGCGTGAGAGTGTGTGTGTGTCCCTTTGGAGTAGACTAGCTGAATCTATCTGAAATTATGCCAACAAAGCTTTTAAACTATTTCTTTGTGGAACAAGCTGCCTCAGCACACAGGAGGTAACACCTTTGGGTAGGAATGTTGGACAAGGAGAAGACGCCACCTGTCGTGATGCTTTTCCACTGAAACTCTAATAAATCAAGTTCCCCTTCAGTCTCCTGGGAAGTGCAGCTCATGATCCAGGCTGCTGGCCTTCCTAGGCTGGACAGTCCCCCCACAAAAAGAGTATGAATCAGGAGGGCGCTGGAAATAGGGCATTCCCAGAAGCGGTTCAGTTTATCAGTGTCATTCATTCAACCAGATGGCCTTAGTGAGTGACCCAGGAGAGGTATAGAAAGTATGAAAAGGTATAAAAGACGTGGTCTGCCATGTCCTGTCATCCCTAGACAACCCATGCACCTCCAGCGAGCCACCCGGGCAGGGCTGGGTGCCAAATAGACACCACAGGCCCTGAGGACTAAAAGTGTTTAGAGGCTGGCTGAGCTGTCTGGGAAAGCTGGGGGAAGAAGTGGAGACCACCCGCTGCCTTACCCATGGCCTAGAGGTAGAGGATGGAGAAGGGAGAAGCCCCAGAGAGGGAGGGACAACCTGTGTCCCTGTGTGACACAAGCACGCTCATCCCAGCCCAGATGACTGAGGTGGCCACCGGCTCTGATTAGGCAAACCCAGCAGGGCATCTCTTGAGCATGCACCCACCCACAGAGCTGCCCAGCTTGCTGAGCTATGCCTTGTACACCAACTCTACTTAAGTTGTAAGCCAAACTTCTGACCAGCTTTAGGAAGAGTTATAGTGACATTTCTAATCCTCCACATAGCATCTTTCAGATCAAAGCCAAAACTGCTTTTGCCTCAAGTCTTATAGGCTCCCAAACCCCACCCATCACCAGGATTATTTCTTCTCCGAGTGTCTCAGATCCTTTTTTATGTCATTAGCCACTGCCTCCCCGCAGGCACCCCCACCGTGGGGCGGCCCACAGGTGTATCACTATGGCCTTCTCCCATCCCTCCCCAAGTTAGTCTTTTGATAACTTAATCACTAGGGAAGTTTTGAAAATGTGCACACCATTTGACTCATTAATTCCACTTCTCAGAATTTATTAGCTAACGTTTTTATGCATTCTTTTGTTTGTTCATCCCTCAGGTACCAGGAGTCTTGCTAGGTGCAGGGACTTGGTACAAATGCCAGGGACTTGAGGCCCTGAATGGAACTTAAATTCTAGATCATTTGTTTGGTTTTTCCCTAAATTCCAATTTTTTTTCTTTTTTTGTTTTTTTAACTCTTGGGTAAGACATGTCTATAACACTCTCAGAGTGAATATACACTCGCTGTGTCATACTATAAAATAAAACCCCTTGACTGTGCTGCAGTCACAAAATGACAGTTGTAGAGAGAATAACCAAGAAAACTGTCTCAAGTCAGAGGTTTTCAAAGAGCGCTGCACACCTGGAGCCTCAGGGGTAGGGTGCAGGCGCCCACAGACAGCAGGGGACACTTTGTCCAAACATCACAGGAAGGACCCTTGTGTTCCCAGCACCTGCACCCTACTCTGTTCAACCAAGCAGTCTTTGTCACGTGCTCCGTGCTACTTTGGGGATTCCTAGTAATATTTATTTGAACAGAATGTTCTATGATTAAAAAAGTTTGAAAACTACTAGTTGTTTCAAGTTTCTCGAAGAGCTTCTATATTCAGTCTGGAAATCTTCCAGACCGGGAGATTTATTTTTTCTCCCAAATTCTCTTTAAATCCTTTACTTTCTTATGTTTAGTTAACGAGCTTTAATAATACCTAAACATGTTGGGTGCATAACAAAGGGGCAGTAACAACAGGGATGTGATAAGTAACAAAATCCCACCAGTGGTACCAACATGCTGTCCTCAAACCATTTTGCCCAGCATGTAACAGGGGAAGAAACTAGCTTAGTTAGGAACAAGAAAATGTAAGCAGGTCTAACAAGTTGACATGAATTCTAGAGAGCGTCATTGATATTTTATTTAATATTGTCAAGTTTCCACAATGTGTTGGTTAACAATCTCTTTTCTCTAATTCTTGAACGAATAGATTTTATATCCAAATTTCCATCATTCACATACCACCACTGTGATGATTTCTGTATCATATTGGCAAGCCACTTGTACTCCTAAATATTTTATTGAAATAGATTTATTTTATATTTAAATGAATGTATTTAAAATAAAAGTTTATATCCCTACCTTTAAATAGAAGACCAGAGGTCTCTCTCTCACCTCTTCTCCCTCAGAAGAGGGACTCACTTGCAACTTTCTTTGAAAGTACTCTAAATTTCCTATTTTTTCTTCCTAAATAAAATCTCTCTGTTATCCTAAAAAAAAAAAAAAAAAAGACCAAAGACTTGCCATAACATAAGGTAATTGCAACAAATTCATAATGATGAAACTAATAGGTATTTTTCTGTCAGCACACTACATTTGGAAACATTGTTTTAGCTACCACAGCAGTCAGCCGAAGTTACAAATCTGGTATAGTTGCTTTGTTTCCTCTCTTCCCCACCAGGGTATTGTTGCTACCCACACACCTGCCCATTCCCTTTTAAAAGCACTTCCTTTGTCAGAGCCTGTGGCTCAAAGGAGTAGGGCGCTGGCCCCATATATCAGAGGTTGTGGGTTCAAACCCAGACCTAGCCAAAAAAAAAAAAATTCACTTCCTTTGCACTAAGCTAGCCAGTAACTAATAAGTAGTAAGGTGTTAATCTCCTATTTTTGCATGCTGACAAGACTCTATTAATTTTTCTTTTTCTTTCTTTCTTTCTTTTTTTTTTTTCTAAAGACAAAGTCTCACTTTGTTGCCCTCGGTAGAGTGCTGTGGCGTCACAGCTCACAGCAACCTCCAGCTCTTGGGCTTAGGCGATTCTCTTGCTTCAGCCTCCCGAGTAGCTGGGACTACAGGCGCCTGCCTTGCAGTTTGGCCGGGGCTGAGTTCAAACCCACCACCCTTCATATATGGGGCCAGTGCCCCACTCACTGAGCCATAGGCACCGCCCAAGACTCTATTAATTTTTCAAAACTCAGATATCAGATTTTTATGGGAATTTTAGACATGATGGACAAATTATAATTGAATTCAAATCACATCCAACAGGTGATTGACTAACCGTCTCCTTCCTACTCATAAACTGTGCCTCATACCTCCGCACAGGCTAGTAGTTAGATTTACCCAAGGTCTTAAAGGTTTGAGGATTTAACAGACGCAGTCTTTTCAGGTTGTGATGACGTTCAAGTAGAGAAGTATGGATGAACCACCTCATCAGCTCACGTCTCATTTTAATCACACCGTCGCTACATGCTCCCTCTGCGCACACAGGAGAGAGGGAGGGGAGCTGTGTGAGTGTGGAATTTCTGACACGTCAGGGATGCCGGCCATCCTTACATTGTTCCCCTTCTCACGTTCCACCGGTCTTGTCCTCCCTCGTGGCTCACTAGGAAACCTTTCTTCCAGGGTCTTCGGAAGAGTTGTCACAGACTAGGTTCCCTGAGAAGCAGACTCTGAGATGAGAGTGTGCGCAGGTGGCCGTTGGAGAGTGGCCCCCAGAGCCACCCCCGCAAGTGAATGCGGGCAGCGGGCTGGGCTGCAGGTGGAACTGTGCTGCGGTCCCAGAAGAGCAAGCCTTATTTTAAGCAAAGCCACCTTCTTCGGCTAAAGGCAAAGAGATTCAACTGTAAAGCACCTCCAGGCAGTGCCCCTGGCACCTGGAGCAGTGTACCTGGGTCCTGAAGGAGAATCTGGGCAGCACAGCACACCGCCACCTCAGGCAAAAACCCACTAGTGCCTGGCTCTCCAGACCCTTACAAGTGGGGGCAACATGGGTAAGCCAAGGGGCCTGATTGCCAGAGAGCTCCTTGCAGTGACAAATGTTGAATCAGCAGGCCTGCCGGCCGCAGGAGACGAGAGGCAGGTAGTGTGCGTGCACATGGGGGGGCAGAACACCCCATGTGGACCTTGATATTCTGCTGCACCCTCTGCATCCATCCCTCCTCCTCTGGAAAAGTCCTGGGCGGGAAACAAATGTGAGCTTGATGCCTATGGGGCTATCGATCTTGAGATACAGCATTCAATCTCAAAGTTATTTGACCAAAGCCAAGTTACAAATCTTGAGGGAAGCTGGCTTTCCAGAGAGACAAGGACTTTCGAAGGCGTGAACTGGGGTGAACTCTATAAGCAAAATTTCAGGAGTCTTTGGTTGCCAGCAGTTAGCTAAGCATTTTCTCCCCTTAGGACTGGGGAAACTTCACATGGCGTTGGAACTTCCAGTACAAAGCCTGAGAAGCGACCCTGAGAGGGGCAAGTGGCTCACACTGCTGACTTCCTCCCTGGGCTGTTTCTTCCCCCAAAGCCAGACCACACAGGTGAGTGATAAGGTCACAGTCAGGGATGGCTTATCTTCATTCACTGTGCTCTTCTTGGGAAACATGGTGAGTCTGAAGCTTTTCTCCTTCCACAACCCCCCTTATGTGGGGCTGAATCAGGTAGAGAGAAGACCGCCATCATTTTGTAGTGCTACTGGGGTCAGAGTGACAGGTGTTACATAGTCACCATTTGTGGTGCCCTTACAATGTGCCAGGCTAGGTCTGCGTGCACCCTCTTACTTAATCCTTATGAGCTAGCTCCCTCTGAAGTAGGTCAGATTGTTCTCTTTTTGCCTACAGAATTGAAATATCAAAAGAAATGAAGTAATTTGCCATGTTCTTAGAGACTCACAGCTAGCAAAAGGCAAAGTGAGGACTTGAACCCAGACCTGCCTGGCTCCAGCCTATTTCTATTGTTGACTGAGAAGCCCTAGCTGTCCCATGGCCATGGTGCTGCCCTACAGCTGTCCTTTCACATAAACAGGATATTTCGTGGCAACTCTCCATGCACCCAGAATCCTGTCCATGGCATGCCCCACTCGCCGCCCAGGACAGGGTCTCTCTCACCTTGCCCACCTGCCCAGTCACCCCCTGCAATGCCCTCAGCACACTAAGAAGCCTGAGAAATGTCACTGACTGACTGGCTGATGTACAAGTGAGGCTAAAAGATAAATCAGCCAAGAAGAGAGCTGGCCCGTATTTCCCCTAACTGGCAAGGTGTCATCCCAAATGAGATTCTTCTACACACCCTGTTTGCTTCTCTGGGCCCAGATCTCCTTTACTTGCTCTGGGAATCTGGTTTATCATTTACTCGTATTACGCTGATCCTTTATTTTAGAGAAATTTTTTGGACTCAGGGAGAAAATTCCATGATAATTAAGCCTGAGACCGTAATTAATTCCTACCATAGGCAAGGCTTTTCCTCTGGCTGGAGGCACGCCAGCCTGTGTAGACCCGGGTGTGAGTGGTCATACCTGTTTACGTCTGGCTTGTCCTTCTTCATATTTCACAGATGATAGGATACGGCTCTGCATCTCTTCATGTTAATTCTATTTGAAATACTCCCCACCAACATCTTAGGGCTCTGCCATCTAATAAGTGCAGCCAATTTATTGATAGTAAATCTAGGACAAGACAGACTCACATTGATGTGGGCCACAGGGCATTTAAATTAAACAGGAACTCTCCAGCCATCTGTGTTTTAACTTTTTTATGCCTTGATAATAAGCCCTGTTTAGAATAATTTGCTGTGGAGACTGGGACTTCGTGACTGACAGAGAAAGGCCGGGTATAAACAACCCAAGCAGGCCCCTGAATTTGCGAGAATGTCAGGCGAATTTAGACTCATCATAAAAGAATTCTCAGTGACTGTATTTCAATATGACATTTTTATGGTTTTTTATTTTCTAGCCCATTGCAGCCCCAGAGCCCTGGCATGATTTATATAGCCTGGCAGTGCATAATCTTTTGTATAAGATATACAGGCCTCCGGAGGTTTAATTTCTTTCCTCACCGCCACTGACAGCATTTGTGCTTCCCTTCTCTTCTATTTTCATTTCTAATGAGATATTGGACTTTGCTCAGTGAGAGGTGATATTTCCACATTTGCAGCCTGACAGGCTAAATCACCAGATCTCAGTGGTGAGGATACAAACCCATTTAAACTGTGTCAAAATATTCATGGAGCCCCATTGATTTGGGCAACGGTTATTAGGAAGCTATTTGGAAAGTTCAGGTTTAATTTTTGGAGCTTTCTGCTGCAAAATCACTCAGTTACATCACAGAGAAAATGGTATCAAAAGGATAAAGAAGAGCGGGGGGTGTGGTGTGTTACATTTATTTTGTGGAGATTATTTTTAGTTTATAGATGACCACCTTTGTTAAAAATAATAATAAATAAAAACCCAGAAAGATGCATCGGTAAATGTTTGGCAAAATAAATTCTTCCTATTGTATATAAATGAATAATATGTCAAGCTATTGAAATGTTTTCTTTAAGAAGCAACAGTGAAAGCAACTGACATAGGAGATTAATGCTCTGCATTGCTACACTGACTTTTACCTCTGCCTTTGATCTTAAATCTAGCTGAAACTATTGCAACAGGAGTTTAAGCTTCTAAGTGGGATAGGTTCAAATAGCCCTGGTTCACTTAGTGTTCAGAAGTGTCACAGAGAAAAATTCCCATGAACAAGAGAGGCAGATGTGACTGCCCTTGTGAAGGGCTGTCAGGACAGAAATACAGCAAATGGTCACCTGAGGGAATTTGGGAATTCCCTGCAGAACTCAGGAAATACACATGGCTGAAGGAGCCATTGGAACAAAGTGTTGGGATATCCTTGGACACCACAGAAGATCAAAGTCCTTTAATGGGACCAAGTCTATTTGACCGTTAGATGGTAAGGTCATTTGCAATAGTTGCTTGATTTATGACTTGGGACTTTATATGAAGTTTATAGGGCTAGGGTTCCCAAGTTCACAAGGACCTTATTAAATGCCACACACAACATACATACACACATGGGAAAATCACTTTGGCAATTTGCAGGCGATAAAATGTTTTCGGTACCACTTTACAATAAGTGGACATTAATGAATGTTAAATTACAGTGGGATTCCTATGGAACCGCATATTACATTCACATTAATACCAAATGAGTTCATTGTGAGTCACATTATTGCAGCGAATATCACAGGAATTAATGAGGAATTAGGAAATGCCACTGCAATTAGACCCGCGTGGGGAGAAGCAACCATCCATTCAGATGGCGAGCACTTTGTGGTCTGGCTTGAGTGAACACTTTGGTGCCAGGAGGCTTGCAGAATCATCTGGGAACCATGATATTGCTACGCTAATACACTTGAGAACTTTTTGTAACCCAAGATCTGTAAAGTCCCCAAGGGCTATGGCTGTGTGAGTTCTCTGATGAGAAGGCACCCTGGATATGGGAAATGTACTAAAATACAGTGAGAAATTCAGGGCAGACATAAATTAGAAATTCTTGGAAGTAAAACCAGTTAAACAGTGGAAGAAGCCACTTGAGGAGTGTCCCGGAGTCTCCCTCTTGAGTGCTTTAAGGATGAGCTTGGCATGCAACAGTCTTCCATAAGACCTCCCGCTTCCTCCAAGGCCTGAAGACTTGACCTCCAAGAAAGATGCCAGGAAAATTCCCAGCACAGCCCCCATTAAGCTGTCTCCAGAGCAGCCGAGTCCTGTAACAATTTCAGTAAAGTTCCCAAGTGCCAATGACTCAAGCAGCTTAAAAAAACTAAACAAGCCCAATGTTCTCTTAGGGCAGCTTGCGTACATATACAACAAAATATAATCCGAAACATTAGCCACAGCCAGGGGACTAGGGGCCATGAGAAAAGAAAGCCTTACAGGCAGCCCCGAGGGCACAGCCAGCACCGGGCCTCCTAAGTGGGCCTCCTTTCTCTGCTGCAGATGTGTCTGCTTATTCAGCTTCTTGAAGACTCAATTTTCTTAAATGTAAACTGAGACTGGTAATATGGCTTCATGAGGCTGGTGGTGAGGATTAAATAAGATACTGTGTGTATAGGCGCAGCATGGTCATAGGCACCTAACAAGGACATGAGCCAGTTATGTAACCAGTGTCGCCTCCCCTCCACCTCCTCATCTCTCTCACCTCTCCTGTCCCATTCGAGCTGCAGTCTCCACCATGCTCCAACACACTCATCCGCATACCAAACACAGGTGACTTCCCAAGACCATGCCATAAATAAGAAAAGGTGGCTGAGGGATGGACAGCCAGCTCAGCTGCCATCCCAAATGTGAACACGTAGGGAGCTTCTTCCAAATAAAGCAGCAATTGCATCCCAAATTACAATGGACAAAGAAGTCTACAGTCTTTGCCCCATTTTGGGTCCTGTATCTTACTCTTACCATGGCTATTATATGGCAATGACAATTAGTTGCCGTGCTTGGATTGAGATACATTCTTTGTTCAGCATTTTTAAGCACTTCCTGAACATGGACTCTGTGCTAGGCAAAGTAGCAAAGTATTGAATCAGACATAGGCTTTTTTAATCAGGAAGCCCCTAATCCAAAAGGCAAGATAAGGCCCTGAATAAGTTTGCTTTCTACTTGGGGTTCCCCAGGAAAAGTTCACTAGTTCATATTAACATTTGTGAATCTGATTAAGGCAGTGATGTGCTGACAAACAGTTAATGATTGGCTGGGGATGGGAGGAGAAGCTGTCTATATGTATAAGCTGTAAACTTACATGTATATAAGTTCATTTTAAATTTTACTGATTTAAAGTATGTGTAGCACATAATTTACAAATAAGAATAAAATTAGCAAAACTCTTTTTATAACTCCACATAGTCAAATGATTCCCTCAAAAGGCTTTTGCAGATTTTTGCTACCCATCCTCCAGTGCAAACAATAAACAAGTCTAGTTCTGACATGAATAGTAGTTGATATTTTCATTTACATTAATGCGTAGAACAAAAGTGAACAACAAAGACATATGTCAGAGCTATATCCATTCATCAATTACATGAGTGACATCTTTGCTAAATCAGATAATAGTTTTCAGTATTCGGCAGAATATTTCCTCAAATTTTTGTGCTATTCACAATGTAACCGTTACAGCCATGACACCCTTTTAAGTTTCCTCTACATTATTAAACTGTTTTTTCCAATCACTTCTTCTGTCCAGATAGTCAACAAAACAATAAATTAAGCACTGATTTGCAGCATTGCTCATTTCCACGGTGTGAATATGCCTATCATGGCCAATTTTAAGCTACCGAGGAGCTGTCACTGAATGTAAACTTGGAACAATACACATAGTAGCCACTTTGTATAGTATTTCTACCATAAAAATACATTAGAAGCAAATAACCTACAGGGCACAGATAAAAGTAAATACAGTAAAAGAAGTAGAAATCGATGAGTTTGGAGTATTCATTATCTTCATTTCCAGTAAGATTTACCTAATTGTAAATGTTCCCCTGGTTTTCTTCCTGAATCCCATTGGGTGTCCATGGGCCAGCCTGCTCAGGAGCTCCCTCTCAGCAATGTCACCTGAGAGCGCAGGTGGGTATGTGATGCTGCGCACGCGGGGAGAACTTCCTCCCGAGACAGCATCTTCTCACCTCTGACCCTCCCTGGATGGCCCAGTGGCCTCTCCTCGTGACCAAATGTCATATAGATGGGTCTCTTGCTTCCTAGAAGGCAGCATTTTTCTTCAGGCCGCTGGAAGGCTTTGTTACCACGTAATAGTTTGCATATTTTTTATTCTAGAATATTTTTCTTCTTCTCTTTTCCCTCCTGTCTCTTTGCTGCAAAATTTGAATTACACAGATAATTCTTTTGGAAAGGAGAGAACAGCATTAATTTCATTTCTAATTTGGGCCTTTCTCCTAAGTGGTTATGTTTTTCTCTGAAATACTCCTTGATAACAGAGCCCAAAGGGGGCGAGGGAGGAGAGACAGAACATTGGACCAGGGAACAGAGCTCATGGCCTCCCACCAGGTCCCTTCCATCCTTTGATCATTCACTACCCAACTCCACTCCCATCCCCACCTCAAACCTTTTTCTAAGCACCACCTGAGCCATTATTTACAATGCAGATTCTCTGCTGCATTTCTGGGATTTGGGGCTCAGGAGTTTGCTTTTCTATAATCTCCCAAAGGTAATTCCCATGCATGTTCAAATTAAAGCCACAAGGTTAGACCCTGCACTCAGAGACAATCTGACTTCTGCTTACTTTATAATTTGGGAGTTTTCACATGGCAAGTCAAAATGGCTTTGAGTGATTGGCTCACTAGAAATCGGGCCCCTTTGAAAGTAGTGAGAAATTAATAGTAGAGAATGCTGGTGTGATTTAACTGTAGGCCAGAATTGCAGATAAAAGTAAGGAAACCTGGCCTAAATGACAGCAGAAGGCAATAAGCGATACACTAACATAAAACAATAATGCAGCCGGTACACTAAAGCAATCCCATGGGGAGCATAGAGGTGTCGTTAGTGCCCCATTGCAGTGAAGCCACAGAATGCAGCTCGCATTAGCCAGGGCAAAGCCTCTTCACGCTGAATATTCTGCCACGTTGCTGGCACATTTATTTTATTTGAAAGAAGAATGGTCCCATTGCCAAGCCATCAGATGGTAAAAGAGATATATTTGATGGATAATAAAAAAGGGTCTGCCACAGCCTCACAGAATCCGTTTCAGATGTAAGTGCTTCTGGTACATGGGATCCATGCCTCTGATGTGGAGGAACCTGGAGATTGGTTTCCAGTAAGAACTAGGAGCGGCGTGGGGTGAGTCGGAGTGACCACAGAGAGGAAGACCATTATTTTTAACACTAACAAATAAAAACAAAAAACCCACTCAACAAACATCACTCATTCTTTCTCAACCTGTTCTCTTGATGCAGATTGACAGCCCTTTTAATATGAAATAAATCAGGCAGGGAAGGAGTGTCTGGAAGAACATACAGATTGAGGGCTGACTGACAGGACGCCTGGAAACGCACTCTATTTGCATTTGCCTTTGTAGCAGAGAACTTGAAAGGATGTCAGGAGCTTTGAAAGGCTGCAAGGATGTGCTTTGAACCTGGAGGAAGAATGTGCAACGGGCTTGTTTGAGCCTCCCCTGACGCTGGAGCTCTGCTGTGTGCCGCCCAGACCCGGGGAGCAGAGCCTGCAAACACGGGTGGCCTTTCCAGTCCCCATCCTGACCTTGTGGTAAAAAGGTATTTTATCTAATAACTGGTTTCGTACTTAGTTAGGACCAGCTAATCCTCGCAAGCCCTAGGGTCTAGTCGCTTCTCACCAAACAAACTGGTTGGTAATGAGCCGTGACGCCTTCCACGGAGCTGTGTGGCCAGCGGACATCCGTCAAGTGCTCCCCCACCTCCGTCCAGTGGGCAAGGTGCTGAAGTCCCTTTGGTCAGCTGCCTCTTTGGATTTCCTGGACTGTCTGGTGTACGCAGAGACCCTGCAGAGCAAACGCCGGACCCCATCAGTCCCGAGACAACCACAGTTGGTTCAGCATCCCTCCCGGGACAGGCAGGAGGCGGCGTTTCAGGTACGAGGTGAGTCGGGAGCCAGCCTGGAGGAGGATTCGGAGAACAAAGCAGGAACCCCACACAGAAGAAATGTGCCGCATCTGAGGACTGTATTCTTTCTCTAGCCCACACCTGTCCTCCGCAGCACCCTTGCTCCTTGCCGCCTGAGAGCCTGCTCAGCCCACACACCTCTCGGGCGTCCAGTCCGTAGTCTGGCTCCCGCTGACCCGGCTCCCTGACCATTCAGCAGCGGGGGCGGAGCACCTGTGAAGAGCCAGCCATTATCCTAGATGTTAGGGCTACGGTGACACATAAGTCGGCAAAGCCTCTGTCCTCCTGGACTTACATTCTACTGGAAGATAACAAAAGAAACAAAATGCCCTTGCAAACAAGGTAAGTGTAGATTATGATAAATGCCAAAAAGGAAAGAGAGTTGCCATAACACATGGGTCTTACTCAGCTAGCCTGGAGGCCTACTTCCCCTGGAGTGATCAGATGGCCAGCCCAAAGAGGCCACGTGAGAGCTGATATCTAAATCCTGCAAAGAATCCAACCACCTGATGACGAGCAGGAGGAGCAGGGCGGGCACAGCAACCATGAAGTGCGAGGGCACTGAGCCAGGGAAGCCCTCGGAGGGGTCAAAATCATCAGGAGGCTTGTGAGGCTGGGGTGCAGCGGGAGGGAGAAAAGGAGGGCCCTCCGGAGATGAAAGCGGGAGCTCCTGAAAGGCCCCCACAGACTCTGGAACCAGTGGATCTGCCTCCCAATGCCTGTGTGATGGTGGACAACAAAACTGACCTCTCCAGTGGTCTCCAAGTGGTCTGTGACACCTGCCTCATAGAACCCACCTCAAGGGGCTATCGTGACGATTGCAGGAGCCCAGGTGGTGCATACAAACTTTCTTACACCATGCCTGGCGGTGTCAGCATCCAAGAAATGTTAACTGCTACTGTTATTTTCAAAGACTTGGGTTCATTTGGGGTGGGATGAGAATATTAAATCTGCTTCTTGGGGCCACACTGAGCCAAGGTGTCTGAGTTTCCTATGATGTCAGGCCACCAAAAGCATTCAAGTGCAATTATAAAGAAATTACTTTCTCAGCAATTAATCACCAGTATAAAATTGCCAATATACATCATTGCAGCGTTATGACACATTGCGTCACGCAATCAGAATGCAGAGTAGGAAGGGAGCCATTTGTAGCTGACCTTATTCAAGTCAAATCAGCTCAATAAATTGAAAGTCAGTGGGAGTTTTGCCTGAATCAGGGTCAAGACCAATTACTGAAAGGCATAATAACACAAAAGGATGTTTTTAAGGATATTAAATCTTACAGTGACTTTTCACAGTTTGGAGATTCGTAGAGCTAGCACCCTCTGTAATTCAGGAAATGCATTGTCTGTAAAGGTTTTCTGTTTAGTCCTTTATTCCAAAAGAATCTACCTACATACATAGTTTTTAATAGATTCAAGAATAGAGTAAAAAAGTATAAAATGGCTGAGATGTGTAACAAAAACAGAAGACTTCTCACCAACCAAGTGCCAATTATGCTAACTTTCTAACTTGGATTCCCTTTACCTCTATCACAGCCAGATAGTAGGAAAATCCTGGTAAGTGCTGAAGCCCAATTTTTGCTATAAGATTTCTCCTCCATTCTTCTAAGTCCATTTGTTCTTTGGAGACTTCAATTGAATCATTAATATTGGCTTCAAAAAGTTTTAATTGAAATTATAAATCTAGGCAGGGCACAGTGGCTCACACCTGTAATCCTAGCACTCAGGGAGGCTGAGGTGAGAGGATCACTTGAGCTCAGGAGTTTGAGACCAGCCTGACCAACAGCGAGACCCCTTCTCTACTAAAAATGGAAAAATGAGTCAGGCCTAATTGTGGGATTCTGTAGTCCCAGCTACTCAGGAGTCTGAGACAGGAGGATTGCTTGAGCCCAGGTGTTTGAGGTCACTATGAGCTAGGCTGATGCCACAGCAATCTAGCCTGGGCAATAGAGTGAGACTTTGTCTCAAAATAATAATAAGAAGAAGAAATCTATGACTTAAGAAAATAGTTATTTTGTATATTTGAGTCAACATTACCTATGGATCACTTGGTATTTTCCTCTTGCTGGTGACTTTTCCCTCTTCAAGTTTCCTTAAAATATCAGCAAGTAACTAAAGGAAGTTTCCTTAAACCTGCAAAGGTCTTTCTCGGGCTCCAGCTATTTACAACTTTTCTTCTCTGCAGTCTCCAAGCTTGGTTGACACCTGCTAGCTCATCATCACTAGGAGTTTAATGGCTCCAACAAAATTGTTTGAATTGTGGAACATGCTTGAGCAAACCATTTTTATAAAAATATTCGCATGTCTAATTTGGCAAGTATGCATGTATTTTTAATTTGATGAGGGAACAGAAAACAAAAATACTTGGTGGACTGTAAGCGATTTGAGAACACAAATCAATGTGATGTAGTCTTCATACCCCTCACCATGTCCTGCACTTACCAATTATCCAATAAATAAGTGCTATGCAATTGGTACATTACAAAGTTAAATTGCTTTGTGAGGATTGATTTGACTATGTGAGTCAAGCTGACAAAGTTCAAGTTCAGATTCCACACACAAGTGGTAATAACAGTATCTGACATCATCAAAGCTTGGTGCATAAATACAACAGGTTTTTAACAGATCAAAAAGAATCAACTGGAACATTGCAATAAGAAGGTCTTGGGGAGATGTATTTTGTACAATGGCTTTTGGTTTTAATCAAGTTTGCTGGTTAAGAAGATCTAGTAGCCCAGGTTCCTAGAGAAATGAAGCCTGAGGCAAAAGCTTTTGTGTTGAAATCGTGTTGAAAGGTGCAGTCCAGGGAAGGAAAAATGAAGGAAAGGAGGAGTGAATCAGGAAAAAGGGAGGGCAGGGGGGGAAATATCAAGCTGGGCTCCATAATGATTCAGGCACAACTGCTTGCTCAGTTGTACACAGTGGCCCTCGGAGAGGCCATATGAATTACTGAATTTTAGGCCAGCTTTCAGGTGGTCAACAGGTGGGGTGGAGACAGGGAAGGACAAGAAGAATAAATCATCCATTGACTCATGTACCTCAATGATTGAAATTTTGTTTCACAGGGTATTAACCCGTTGTGATAGTTAATTTTATGTATCAACTTAGTGTTTTCAGATGAGATTAACATTTAAATCAGTGACACCCTGCCAGTCTACAGACCACAACTGTATCATCAGTTCTCCTGCATCTCAAGCTGGTCTTGAGCTGGTATACACTATAGATTTTGGACTTACCAACCTCTATAAATAAGCTGTATGTGTATGTATGTGTGTGTTTATTTATATACACACACATAAAAATGTATCTCCCATTGATTCTGATTCTGTTTCTCTTAATCAGAACCTATTAATACAGCCCAGTACTTTCACATCGTTCATGCAGAGGTGCGAACAGAGTTCTGAGTATCTCATGCATCAGTGTCTGCAGGGCAGCCCACAGACAGCCATGAGGCAGGCACCAGGGTGACCAGGGGGAAGCAAGTGGCCAAGGTCCAGGAGATAGCAAAGGTAAGAGGATCGGAGGTGATGTCTAAGGAGTGGACAGTATAGAGGGAGGGAAATGGTAAGACTGGGTCCTGGCTTTAAAAAGGTATGTTTATAAAACCTCCTATAGTGGCCTTATGGATAAAATGAAGAAACATGTGCTCATTTTACAGTGGATGCATTTTCAAATAACAAGACAACATAGGCTCGGTGCCTATAGTCCCAGTTACTTGGGAGGCTGAGGCAAGAGAATCTCTTAAGCCCAAGAGTTTGAGGTTGCTGTTAGCTATGATGCCAAGGCACTCTACCAAGGGTGACAAAATGAGATCTATCTCCAAAAAAATAAATAAATAAAAAACAAGACAACATAAATTCAAAATTCAGAGAGTATCAATGGTTTAATCCCACTACTTAGATGTATGACTTTGGGGAAGTAATTTGGCAGGTCTAGTTCTTAGTTTATTGATTTTTCAAATGAGAGCTTTGGATTGATGGTGTGCAAAACTTTGCTCAGCTCCAAAGTTCCTATTTTCTCTATGATTTGGACAGAGGTATAGAAATTTAGAGAGTATACAAGTATGACACACTAAATATCAGATTCAAAGTTTTTAAATATTTCATTAAGAGAAAAGAAGTCATGGGCCAAAATCAATATGATGAAATTTAACATAACTAAATGTCAAGTACTACATTTATATCCTATAAATTAATTCCATAAGTACAAATTGGGAGAGATTTGGCTTGAGAATCATTTGTATTAAATAGCCACCATCACCACCAACCAACTGTGGGGATTTCTGTTGCCCCCAAAGTAAATAGAATGAAATAACTGCTAAATAAGCATGTATCTTTCCTTCATTGAGAGGAAGTTTGGATACTATAAATCAGATGGCCTCTCATGATCCATCTGAAGATTCCAAGTTGGATTCATACTTACCTCCTCCCTTCAGGCTAAGGATGGTTGGCTTAGTGCCCTGTGCCATGATCACCACAAGTTCAAGTGCTCTTTTAGGATTTCAATGGGATTATGAAATGGCACAAGGTCACTCAGAGAGCTTCTTGGCTTTTACCTCTCCTCACCCTTATGGGATGATACTTCTGAATTGTGGTTTCCACAACTGGCATATAAAGTCACCTAACACAAAGCTTATAGCCAGAAGGCAGCTTCGGAAATCCTCCTTCAACTCTCCAAGAGTTATAGGCATTAAAAGGTGGTCCCCTGAAGTGTGCAGCCACTCTCCTGACTGGAACCAAATCTATCTTAAAGTTAGAAATATGATCCAGTTGGGGACAGACTGTGATTTAATACCATCCAAGTACTACAGGGCACACTTCTTAAAGAAACCATTGTAAATTATTTGTGGCTAATTCTGCTGGTGGATAGAGGGCATGGAATATTCTCAAGTACAAGAGCCCAGCTTGTATCTAATAATTGTTATATCTTCTCTGAAATTTACTGCCGATGTCTCAATTTTAACAATTTAAATAACAAGCTTAACCAAGTGGAACAAGGCTCAGACAGGCTGGCACTCTTGATGAAAGCAGGACAACTCTTACGTCTCAGTACATTTTTACTTTGACATGTGCAGTGACACACAGAGATGAAATCTGGTTAAAGCGGCAGCTTTCTCAACACCATGACAGCTTCTTAGACTAAGCAAAACAATTTCAAGAGAGTACACACATATACTTGTTAACTTTACTTAAGAAGACTGATTAGAGGCCATGCTCATGAATATGATAATATGAGGCAGAAGCCAGAAAGTTAAGCCAAAGGGGCTGGTAATTGGCACTGCTGTTTTCTTCACTTGTAATGGACTGCTCATTGGTCTTAATCTTTGGGTGCTTCCATTTGTTTAGCAACTAAATGGATCTCCTCTGTGCTCCAGGGATTAAGGACAATTATGCATTTTTATTTTACCTCCTGTGGAATTGATGTGGTCAGATGTGATTTCCTGTATATTATACTTTCATTACCCTTTTGACTCTCTTTACTACATGTCCTGAAAAATTCTCAAATTTCCAAAGATGTTTCATGCCCAAAGTCACATAACACATGCAAAGCAAGTCCTGTTTTGAAGGATATCTGTGCTGTGCCCAGGATGTGCTAGGAAACTACAACATGACTAGGAGAATTTCTCCCAAATTGCAAACTCTCAGAGAAGAGTGAAAAGATCAGCCTGTGAGCTGAAAGATCTTGGAAAACCCACTTCAGCTTAGTTGATCATGTTTCCTAAAGCAAAGAACTGGATGTACAATCTCAAGTGCATTCTAGTTCCACATCCTATGGTCCTATGCTCCTGCTCTAAAGGCACTTTAATTCAAATTCACTGCATTATTATAAATTAAACATCAAAGGTCTTAATATGGTACAACCACTTTATCAGTTTGGCAGTTTCTTAAAATGTTGAACATACATCTACATGTGACCCACCTATTGTTCTTATAGGCATCAGAGAAATGACAGCTGACATTTACACAAAACCTTTGACACACATGTCCACAGTAGTTTTATTTCTAGGAATCTTAATCTGGAAATAACCCAAATTACCATCAATAAGTAAATGGATAAATTGTGCTCTATCCATATAATTGTTGATAAAATCGGCAACACAGATGAATCTCAGAAAAAGTATGCCGGGTGAAATAAGCCAGACAAAAAAGAAAAGAGTATAATTCCATTTATACAAAATTTCAGAAAATGCAAACTAATCCATAGTAACAGAAAGCAGATCAGTGGTTTCTGAGGGCACAGTGAGTGAGCCAGGAGGAGGTGAAGGATATAAAGGGACACAAGAGTGGTGGACATGTTCACTATCTTGAATGGGATAACGGCTCCATGGAGCCGCAGAAAATCTATCAAAGTATTTGCTTTATGTGCAGTTTTTTAAAAGTCTAGCTATAAGGGCAGAACCTGTAGCTCATTGAGTAGAGTGCCCGCCCATATACCGAGGGTGGCGGGTTGGAACACGGCCCCAACCAATCTGCAACAAAAAAATAGCCAGGCATTGTGGCAGGAGCCTGTTGTCCCAGCTACCCAGGAGGCTGAGGCAAGAGAATCGCCTAAGGCCAAGAGCTGGAGGTTGCTGTGAGCTGTGACACCATAGCACTCTAGCAAGGGCGACAAAGTGAGACTCTGTCTCTAAAAAAAAAAAATTCTAGATACAATGCAATTAGTGTAACCTGTTTTTTTTTTGTACCCTCAATGGATCCCCAACAGTAAAAAAAAAAAAATTAATTAATTAATTAATTAATTAAAAAGTCTAGATGCTGGTGGCCATAAAGTTCATGTGCACACTGTTTTAAATAGTGCACAAACTTTATGGCCACCCTGTATTATGCATACAGTTTAATTACAATTCTAAGATTTTATCACAGAGAACCACAAATGTATGCTAAGATATAGCATATAAGGGAATTCATTGCAACACAATTTTTAAATTTGAAATAATTGGAAACAGCCTAAATTTATAAAAGCAGAGAACTGATCAGGTGAAGTATGGCACCTCTATATGTCAGGTAACAATGCAGCCATTAGAAGTCATGTTGTACGACTCAGCACCCGTAGCACAGTGGTTATGGCGCCAGCCACATACACCGAGGGTGGCCAGTTTGAACCCGACCTGGGATACCTAAACAACTGCAACAACAACAAAGAAATAGGTGAGTGTGTGGCAGGCACCTGTAGTCCCAGCTACTTGGGAGGCTGAGGCAAGAGATTCACTTAAGCCAGAGAGTTTGAGGTTGCTGTGAGCTGTGATGCCACAGCACTTTACTGAGAGCAACACACTGAGACTCTGTCTCAAAAAAAAAAAAGAAGTCACATTGTGAAACAAAAGAAGAAATCATGCTATCGACAAAATATTTATTGTCAATAAAAAAATGTGATCTATCCCCCAGCTGAAGATGAGGTTGATGACTGCATCTGCATTAGGACTGCCAGACTTAGCCAAGCCTTTTACTCTGTTTGTCTCAGAAAAAGATAAAATGGCTGTGGGTGTGTTAATCCAGTTGGGCCTGCCAAACAACAATGACAAGTACAACCAAAAAATAGCCAGGTGTTGTGGTGGACACCTATAGTCCCAACTATTTGGGAGGCTGAGGAAAGAGAATTGTTTAAAGTCCAAGAGTTTGAGGTTGCTGTG
>CAUYON010079845.1:0-16276 GCA_963573935.1 Arctocebus calabarensis
GTCTTTATATAGTGATCAAGAAAATGCCATGAAGGCTATCTGTAACAGTACGATCAAAACATTTCTGAATGTATATGAATCGTGCCCTATGATTGCACCAATGTACAGAATTATGATTCAATAAAATTATAAAAAAAATAATAAAAAATAAAAAAATAAAAAATAAAAAACATTCTTCAGAAAAAAAAACCCTCATAATTTACCATAATTTGCCAATTTATAAATTTTGATTATAAATGTTTACATTTATGACTTTTACAACTGACTGGTACTCTAGGGCTGTTCAGCGTGTATCCTACATGACTGTGTGCAGAGATACAGATGATATGGGCTGTGGGTGAGCTCTGCGTTATAGTGATGTGAGCTATGGGGGTAATATCCTGAAATTTCAGAAAACTTTAAACCTGTAGATTTCATAGGAGGAAATTTTTTTTTTTTTTTTTTTGAGACAGAGCCTCAAGCTGTTGCCCTGGGTAGAGCGCTGTGGCATCACAGCTCACTGCAACCTCCAACTCTTGGGCTCAAGCGTAGCTGGGACTATAGGTGCCCACCACAAGCCTGGCTATTTTTTGGTTGCAGCCGTCATTTTGTTTGGCGGGCCCAGGCTGGATTCAAGCCCACCAGCTCTGGTATATGTGGCTGGAGCCTTAGCTGCTTGAGCCTCAGGAGCCGAGCTATGGAGGAAAATATTTTTAAACATGTAGTGAGTTTTGGCTAATGGAGTATCTTTGAATTGCTCTTTACTCTAACTTTATTACTGGGCACACAGGCACCTTGCTTAATTTTTTTTTTTTTTTGCCTAGCTGTAATTATTGAATTACTTGAGTATAAATAGAAGGAAGGTTTTTTGATTAGTCAAGAATGAGCATGCTGGCTGGAATTTATTATAAACCACATTTAACATGATGTTCTTCAAGCAAGGTCTAGGTGGCACCTTGGAATTTAACAAGGTAAGAATAAATGCGAATACAATTATACACAAGAGTATAGCAAAGAGTTGGTACTACCAAGCTTTAAGGGTCTTAAAGTACTTCTAAGAAAGCAGAATTTCTCAGTGAGTTATAACTGACTGTGAAATTTGGCCACCGATTACCATAAAGAAAATTTCCTTAGCTGGATGCCTCTGGATCAAAAAGGCACACTCAGTAGGAAATACCTTTATTTTTGTCCTTCAAAAGTGCTCAAATCATGTCTTTAAAATAAAAAAATTAAAGCATTAAAATAAAATCACAAATAAGACAAACATAGATTAATTTAAACTGAGCAAACTTAGTGACAAATGCATCAGGTATCTGTGCGTTTTGTGCAAAGATCGTCTATAGTAGTAGTTTCAGAGGCTAGACAGTGTGCTGTTACTGAAATGATCTCCAATGGCATGCCATTAACAGCGAAGGTGTTTATTATGCTCTTGTCAATTGATTCAGCCTTTAAAATTTCTTTTAAACTTGTCAGCCAAATGACAATAATTCTGTCAGTAGGTAAGAGTCTCCCAGAAAAGGCCCTCAAGATACAAACTACCTTAGTGACCATCTAGGGAGGTTCTAATGACTCAGTCTTATCAGTATCTGAAATGTGCGCTTTGGGGTTGGCCAGGTGGGCCAAGTTTCGTACATGGTTGGGCTTGGGTCCTCGGGCCAGTGGCTCATGTAGGTGTGAGAGGCAGATGATCCTCTGTCCTGGTGCTTTTAGTGCTTCCTGACCTTGTCACCTGTCACTTTACACACGCAAACTGTTACTCTCCCACACTGTCATTGCTCTTGAAAATTCTGCCGAAAGTCAGTCAGTCATCTCCTTTGATCTCCGATGGATCCTTTTTGATCCTTTTGTGCTGCTGAGGGTGTGACAGTACCACAAGCTCTTGCCTGACACTGTGTGAGGGCAGGTTTGAACACTCAATCAATTTATCTACGTAATGGGGTTAACAGAGCCTTCCTGGCAGGGTTTCTGTGAGGATTAAATGATGATTTTGCGTAAAGTCTCAGTAAATGTTCATCAACGCATTTTTCTATTGGACTGTCATATTCACCTACTTAATCTTCTAAACTCTTTGATCCGGTATTTCATACTAAACTATGAAATCTCAAGAAGAAATTACTAACTCACTGTTCAGTTTCTACAGGGTGGTCCTGTTCAATGTATCTTTTCCTTGTGTCCCTACCTTTCTGTCCTGTGAGATTTGCTTTATGCTGAATTCTACACCAGGACTCCAGGGTTTTGTTTCTGTGGCTCAAACTACAGCCATGTGCATGGTCCTGAAGCAGAATTTGGAGTGAAGATTTAGTTATCTTACGCTTTTATCATGTGGGGGGAGAATTTCGTATGATAGGTTTAGCAAGCACAGAATGCATTGCAACAAGTGACACTGTACTGAGATCTACACTTAGTTGGAAAGTGTAATGTAGTTCGAAAAGATAAAGATCCCAGCACTCACAGATCATTCTTTTTTGTTTGTTTGTTTACTGGGAGCTTTGGGATAGGGATGATTTAAGTTTTGGATTTTGTATGATACATAACTCAAAGGAACACACAAGTAATAGTTTTGTTTGCACACCACTCTGAAGCAGTGATCACAATATGTTGATATTTCTACAATGGTTATAGGTCATTCTCTCTCTTTTGTGTCTCAGTTTATGAATATGTAAACCTACCAAGCCTCTGAGGCGGCCATTCAGGGCAAGATTTAGATTCTTATCTCTCTTCTTAATTCTGGGTTAATAAAACTTTCCTAATTCTTTAATTCTTGAAGGAAAGAAAGTTCTCTTTGGTATTGAAAAACCACAGTGATGGACGCACAGAGATGGGCTATTCTCTCCCAGCTGAAGAAACCTGGGTTCTGTCATCATCTTCTGACCATCTTGCCCCTTACTTGGGTAATGAAGGTCCAGAAATTACATCTTCTTTCTAATTCTTTGGGAATTCACTGGAAGTTTTTTTTTCTTAGCCCCACTTCCAAAATCTTTTACAACAGAGTTATTTTCATTCTCATGATGGACAGAAGTTTTGAGAAACTACTTGTTGGGCTTTTTATAGACATACTTGCAAAGGCATGTGTGAAGTACAGAGTGACAGCCTTCATCCTAAAAATAAAAGACATGGGGAGGGGAGGGGCAGCAGGAGGAAGTTTGGCTGAATAACCTCACTGCCATCCTCTTTTCCCTGGGAAGGAAGCTATGAATTTCTCAAGATTACTTGCAGGGAAGAGTTTGTTCTTTAGTTGCTCTTTTATAAAAAAGGGAAGTGTCTTATTTCAGAAAGAGGCTAGAGGTTTAATGAAATACAACCAATATTTATTGCCTCCAGTATGCCAGGTAGCACCCTAGATATAGGTGTCAAAGCCATAAACAATATAAGATGGACACAGAGAAACACAAGGAGAATACAAAACAAGGGTGGGGGATAACATGGGTTAGAAATGTGGTTAAAATGGCTTTCAGTAAAGACAGCACCACCACACAGGTGGGCCATCAATCTGCTGTAAGAACTCCTCAATAGCCAGGGCTTCCTACCGCAGTGCCAATGAAGTAAACAGGCAAGCAAACACCCAACGCAAAAACCACTGCTCATGTAAAACGTAAGTATTCTTGGTTCCAAAGCCAGATGGAACATTCTCTAGTGTCTTAAACGATAAATATTTATTAAACATATACAGTGTGCCAGATTTTGTTTTCTGTGCTAGAAAATAAGACATAAATCTCATGTTCAAAGAATGTAGAGAGCTCCAGCCGGTAGCCTTGAATTCCTCTAGCTCTTAAGCATACTTTGACCTTTGCAGATTTGGGGAACATTAGTGATGGACCAACGATTTGAGAGAGTTAATTAGAACTTCATTTTTCTTTTCTTCTTTTTGAGATTTATTGCTCCTTATCATCATTGAAAAAAATATGAATCCCAGGCTTGGTGCAGTGTCTCAGGCCTGCTCTCAGCACTCTGGGAGGCTGGGACAGGTGGATTGCTTGAGCTCAGGAGTTCAAGACCAGCCTGAGCAAAAGCAAGACTCCATCTCTAAAAATTGCATGGTGGGTGCCTGTAGTGCCAGCTACTCAGGAGGCTGAGGCAAGAGGATCACTTGAGCCCACAAGTTTGAGGTTACTGTGAGCTATAATGCCACGGCACTCTACCGAGGGTGACAAAATGAGTCTCAAAAAAAAAATGTGAATCCCATTAAATTTAGCTTAAGCTTGTTTGGTTTGCCCTCATTTGCTTAATTTTGGCAAGTGGACGTTTGAAGTATTTAGTAGAGGACAAGGAAAGCGGATGACCATTTCTTTCAGTACTGAGAAAAACATCCCTTCGAGACAGAGAGGTTTTCCTTCCAGCATTTGCCCAGTGCTCTCACATCTGTCAGACATTTCCACTTGATTTGGAGCTGAGAAGAAACTTACAAGACCTAGCAAACCCCTCAGGAGATAGGAGCCTCCTGGAGCCTTGGGAGTCTTCAAAACCCAGAGTAGCTTAATGCACGGAGCACCGAGGTATCTGATGTATCCAGTTAGTCCTGGGTTGAGTCCGGTGGTGTGAGCTGGAGTCCTCCCCACAGTTCCCTTTCTCAGCATTTGGAAAGAAATAGTCTCCTCTCCCTCTTTCCTTCAGATGCTCAGTAGAAGCTCCTTTCTGGCACATTCGTCCTTTCACTTCTGCACCAGCTTGTCCCAGAATTCAGTTTTGGTCACAAGTGACTAAACCTTGCCAGCCACAAAAGCATTTCTGAGTCTGTGGTCCATTAGATGTTCTGCAAATGTCTGATATTAATAAATATTTCCTAGTTAAAAATGCTAATTAAGAGGATGTTATGATCACCCCACCTTTAAAAAAAAAAACCATTTCAGGGTGAATTTTGATCTGCTTAATGTCCATTCTGTGTGAAATGTGGCTGACCATATGACCCTGACCTTTCCTATGGGTCACACGCAATCCTGTCCCTTGCTCAAGGGCTTTACTTGATCTTAAGCACCTCCTGGAGTAGGATAAATTTTTTTTTTTTGCAGTTTTTGCCCAGGACTGGGGTTGAACCTGCCACCTCTGACATATGGGGCTGGTGCCCTACTCCTTTGAGCCACAGGTGCTGCCCTAGAGTAGGATAAATTGATGTGGATTCTCACCTGTTCACCAAAATACACTCTTAGAAGGATAAATATTTCATAGAATTTGGAATTCTCCAAACTCTTTAATCTCTCAAGAGGATGCTCTAATTTTTTTTCAAGAGATAGCATGATGACATAAAGAGATTGAGATTTTAATTCAGAACTAACTAGTGAATATGTAACTTTGGTAAAATTATTTCATTTTCTGAGCTCAGAGGATAATAGTGGTACCTTGCACATGGAGTTAATTAAATTAAATTATACTTATTTAATTAAAATTAAATAAGTTAGTTCATATAAACAAACTATAGAAATGATCCCTGAAAGTATAGTATTAAGTTAGTTCACATATAATACTTAGTACTACGCAGTGCCTGGCACACTATAAGCTTCTGTTAATATTTGGTTATTATTAATTTAACAGTAGAGTTTTAGTTAAAATTAATTGAGATGAATTGTATGAAGTTTTCAGTGCAGTGCTGAGCATCTTCTCCACAGGATGCACTTAGGGAATGTTGGGTCCCTCATTTCCTGTTTATATCCTCAAATTCACTTTATTATTTCCCTTTTACCTTACTCTACCAAGGCTTTGCAGAGGAGCTCAACCACTGCTTACAAGCATTGCTTAGAATTCTGGGACCTCACAACATCTAAGCTCAAAGGTAAGCAATACCTAGGCAGCGACTCTGGCCACTGTTTGGAAACATTTTTAGTGGTCACAGCTGGAGAGGAGAGAGGCAGAGAGGCTGGCGATGTGGCAACACACCTCACAGTGGCCTAGACAGGGTAGGAAGGACTATCCCACTCAAAATGTCAGTGGCAACAAGATTGAGAAACTCTGGTCTCAAAGAATATACATATTCTTTTGGATTTTGCGAACTGGAAAACTTCAGAATGGGTGACAAAATGAGGGGTGAATTTGAAGTTGTAAATAACTGACTCATTTTTAGAGCTTAATATTCAACAAAAATAGCTGTCTTCTTCATGACAGTTTTATTAAAATACCATATGTGATATTATAAAATATATATTTGGTCTTTGTCCTATTTCCTGGTACTCGTCTTTTTCTATGCTAATGAGCTGAGAGCTGGCCACTTCAAGGATGTAGGCAGGTGACTGGTAAGACTAAGGCCTACGTAGAAAATTGGGGGTTCAACCCCACCCCCAATCTGTGGGAGGAAGTAGGAGCTGATTGATGGCCAGTGGCAACGATTTAATCAGTTGTGCTGGTGCAAGGAAGCGTCCATAAAACCCCCAAACGCCTGGGCCTTGGGAGTCTGTGGGCAGCTGACCTGGAGGGGTCCTGAAGGGTGGTGAGGGGGGAGGGCGTGCAAGCGCTGCACCTTCTCCCACGCTTCGGCCTGTGTGTTCTTCATCTGTATTTCTTATCATATTCTTTAGAATTAACAGGTAAATGTATGTAAAGCATTTCCCTGAGCTCTGTGAGCTATTCTAGTGGATCTTTGAGCCCAAGAAGGGGTTCATGGGACCCTGGTTTGTAGCTTAGAAGCATGAGCAAAGCCACCTGGCTTGTGCCTGGAATCTGAAGTGGTGGGGGCAATCTCGTGGGACAGAGCCCTGCACCTGTGGCTGGGGTTGGACACGGTCTCAGGCGGTGTGAGAACCAGGGGAGTTAGAGGAGGCCGGGGATGCCCATGTAGAGCCCCTGGCTTGCCTGGTGTGGGGAAGACCCTTGGCATGTCTGCTGTCAGTAGTGTGGAGTGAAGTACAGTAAAGGAAACAGACTCGTTTTTCTACACCATCAGACCATGTATATGGCATAATGCGCCAATGTAACCAAAAAAAGGGCATATTTCCTGTTTCTCAGCAAACTACATTTTGAACCCACCCTCAAACCAAATTTTGAGACTTCATGGTGAATAAAAGTGGTTTTAAGCTCTTGAAGGAGATCAGCATTGAGCAATTCACAAACAACAACCACAGTGAATTAATACTAGGGGTCTGTGACCCTCGAACAGTCTGTGGCCTTGGGAGAAGGGGCCCTGGGCCAGCTGGCAGCTCCCAGGGACCACAGGTCCAGTCCCAGACTATCATAGAAGCTTCAGTCCTAACACTGACAAGATGGGCACTGGGTTTAAAGGTTTAAAGAATAAAACTATATGAGAAAGTATGAAAGTATGAAGATTGAAAATAAAATCCTGTTGAATGTGCTTTCCTTAAGATGCAGACACCTTAATTGATATCCTTTTGCCTCCTGTTGTCTCAGGTCAAATGCTATCTGCAGTGTCTGATGCATCTCACTAAAACCATGCCATTTCTTGGTAACTGGGAAGAAGACCATTATTTTTGATCAGCTTGGTGGGGTGTCAGGTAACAGAAAGCAAAGGTTGACATGGAGAATATTTTAATTTATTTTTTTTTGCCAAGAATGTGTTAAATATTTCTCATGTTTCACAAAGATGGTTTAATGACTTTTTGACATGGAGAGAGTTGTGTATTTTCCGTATGTATACTGCAGATTAGAAGCAGAGGTTAGCTATCCAGTGAGTAAAGAATGACTGGACTGGGAAAGTGAGCTGAGTGTTTGGTGCTTTTTTCCCCAAGGGAACATTTGCTCCATGTCGAAGAGAGCTCTGAGCCCAGGAGGCTGCATGGCACTTTGGACAGCCTTGCAGAGCTATGGGTGGAAATGATTCCTGAGGCTGTTGGGTGGGGGCTTGATGGCCTTCCTGTTCACTTTGTGTTGTGCATCTGAAAGGCCGTGTCATTAAAACAGTAGTCAATCTGTGACACACAGGTCCTCATAAGGGCACACAATCAGGTTTGCATATCTCAGTTTATGAAGGCAGAATGAGGTGATCCTGAATGACTAGTGCCCTGGGGCCTGGCAGAAGCAAATGGAAATAATTTTTGGAAAAGATGACATCATCCTAGTCTTAAAGTTATTTTTATAAATAATTTTGCAGATATGATATCTGGAACCTGATAAAAATTCTAGATATTACAAGTTAATGTGGAAACAAACAAGAGAAGACAAAAATAGAATAGGAACATAAGGGCTTCAGATATGGAAGGCATCAAAATAGGTTTTATTATTTCTACTTTGCATCTTACATTGAAGGATTTAGAAGACAAGAATTAGAACATGGTAGGAAACTGGAAATGACAAAATAAGATCCAGCTGAATATTCTAAAGGTAGAAATATAGTAAAGGAACTTATGAACTCATGGATGGATTTAATAGTAGATTTTTTGGAGCTGAGGAAAGAATTGCTGAATTAGAAGACAAGTAGATGGAAGAAAGAAGGAAAAATATCTCTATTTCCTTCCTTAAGGAAAGAAAGGAAATAGAGATAAAATGAGGGAAAATAAAAAAGGGGATGCAATGAGAAAACCTAGAACATGGCCAAGTAGAGTCCCAGAAAAAGAAGAGGGAAAGAATGAACACAGAATCAGTGTTGATGAGTTAATGACAGAACTTTAAAAAATTGACAAGGATGATCCTTTTGTAGTTCATAAGCATGATGATTGGGTTTTCATGCGCATGCATGAGCTGTGCCTCCCACAAATCTTGTTACTACGTCGGCACATTTCCCGTCTGACGTGAAAAAAAAATTTGACAAGGATTATTAACAAATGAGGAAAGAAACCCTGGATGTGCTGAGCAGACTGAATAAAAATAACTGCGCCCTTTAGCACATGAGTGTTAAACTGCAGAAAAACAAAGAAAATAATGTTTATTTATTTATTTTTTTTTTAGAAAATAATCTTTAAAATCTTTAAAATCAAAGAAGGTGCAATTAGACTGAGGGCTGATTTCTGAACAGTCGCAGCGCTCACCAGAAGACAATGGAAAAAAAAATAATAGCCAATTTAGAATTTTGCACTTATCGAATGTATCCTTCAAGAATGAAAATGAAATACAACTATTTTCAGACAAATGAAAACTGAGAAAATTCTTTGAAGACATTGTGCTAAAATGAATAGTAATAAAGGGTGTTCTACAGGCAATAGAAAACTATTCCCAGGTCCCATGTAAATTAATATTTACTATGTACAATGAGAATAATGTCTATAAAAGAATCATATCTATAAATCATATGTATAAAAACTCAATTATATGAAGAATAAAAATGACAACATATAAATTGAGAAAAGAATAAGTGGAATTAAAAGGCTTAAATGTCCATAATTAGTCAAGACTATAAGTTGTGATGTTGTAGGCTAAATGCTAAAAGAGCAGGAACAGAAGAGATAACTTCTGAGAAAATAAGGGAGGAATTGAATTGCAAAATAATTAAGAGGAAAAAGTGCTCTTTTCGAAAATGGACTGTAACACATACTGTCCAGATGAAAAAACCAAAGCAAAGAAACCCTGAAACTTAACCCCTGCATAAAAATCAATTTCAGGCAGATTGTGCTCTGTATGTGAAAGGGATAACAATAACAATAATTGCCTTATGACCTTGGGTTAGGGAAAGACTTTTTAAACAGAACAAAAGCATCAACCGAAAGGAAAAGACTGACAAAATTTGACTGCATAGGAATTAGAAATTGCTTTTATTAAAAGACATCACTCAGAGAGTGAAAAGGCCACGTAATGGGAGAAGATGTTTGCAACACATATAGCTCACAAAGGTTTATATTTAAAGAATCCTATGATGAATACAAAGAAGAAATAATTCAATAGAAAGTGGTCAATAGACATCACACAAAAGAAGACGTCCAAATGGCCAGATAAAGAAAAAGGCATTCGACAACCTTAGCTATCAGAACCACCAGGAAATATCACACCACATTAGCTAAAATTAAAATTACATTAATCGGGGTGGCGCCTGTGGCTCAGTGAGTAGGGCGCTGGCCCCATATCCTGAAGATGGCGGGTTCAAACCCAGCCTCCGCTGAACTGCAAAACAAAAAAATAGCCGGGCGTTGTGGCGGGTGCCTGTAGTCCCAGCTACTTGGGAGGCTGAGGCAAGAGACTCACCTAAGCCCAGGAGTTGGAGGTTGCTGTGAGCTATGTAATGCCACAGCACTCTACCAAGGGCAATAAAGTGAGACTCTGTCTCTATCAAAAAAAAAAAAAAATTACATTAATCGATGTCATCAAGTGTTGGTGAAAATTTGAGCAAGAAGAGCTCTCATGCCCATAGGGTTGGTGAGACTGTTATTAGGTATAGGCACTTTGGCAAATTACTTGACATTAAACTTCAAGATGTGACTACCCTGTGATCTAGATATTCCCAGGCTTCTACTGACAGCGTTGTGTGTGCTTGCGCACCAAGAGAAATATCTGGGAATGATCATAGCAGAATTATTTATAATAGCTCCAAACTGTAGGCAACAAAATATCCATCAGCAGTAAAACAAGTTGGCATATTCATACAATGAAATATAATACAGTAAAACAAATTAATGAGCTATAAGCAAATGGAATGAATCTGACAAATACAATGTGTGAAGGACGCCAGACAGAAAGGAAAATATTTTGCTTGATTCTGTTTATATGATGTTTAAAAATGAGGCAAAACTAAAATACAAGGCTCTGGGATATATGCTTAGGTAATAAAACTGTAAAGAAAAATAAGAAAGTAATTGCCACAATAGTCAGGACAGTTGTTATCTTCAGCGGGGTTTGGACAGAGCCTACAGTTACTGGGAGGGGGTGAGAAGGGTGTTTCGGGGTGCCAGAAATGCTTTCTTTCTTTACCCTTGTGGTGGCTACATGAGAGAATCTTTGTGATAAATACTTCCACTGCCCTTTTTCATTTCATGCATGTTTCTGTATGTGTGTTGGAATTTATATTTAAAAAGCAGGTAGTGAGGCAAATAAAGCAAAAGATGACCTGCTTCCATGCTGAGGGAGCCAAGCTACTGGCCCTCAATACATAACTGGAACTTGTGTTGGTAACTTCACTCCCTGTTTATAACATAAATAATATATTCACAGGAGTGTAGTGATAAGATGTCAAAACGAGGAAATAGAACTATGTTCCCATTTTTAATGCCTATTCAAGTTGGCCACTTTCCAATTTCTTGGGGCTTTGAGAGTTTTACAGGCATTCATCAGTACAGGTCAGCTTTGATTTAAAAATCTGACTTGAGGGAAGATCTTGAAAGACAAATACTTTGTGAGAGAGCCATGCTTTCTACACATGCATCCACGGCACAGGGTTGTGACTGGTGGCTATTATCTGTGGCTATTGCAAGTGAAAGAGAATCAGAGCAAACGTTTTCAAACAACATTCTCTGAAATATTCATTATGTTGAGTGCTCAGAGATCTCTGGAACAACTGTTTTACGTTATTGTAACCAAAACGCAGGGTGGATTTCCCTGCATTGTGTCAATGCATCAGAAACAAATACTACTCATTCTTATGTTCTAGTATTAAAATTATAAGGGACTACACTTTGAAAAATAACTGTAAGCTATATCACTTAAGCACTGATAATTGTAAGGAAAAGAATATCTTTTACAAAAAAAATTACAGTTCTTGAGGGTTGTGTCCTGATAATGAGCCAAGTGTCCTGTTGAAGAATGGCACCAGGTTGTCTTGGCATATGAGAGAATTTTGGACATTTAAAACCCCACACTCAATATATTTAACTTAAAATTGATAATGGCAGGTTGGTTTTGCTGCCTTTTTACTGGTCATCCCAGACTTTACAAATGTAAATTTTATCTAAGACTTTAATCCAACACACATTTGTTGAGTGTCCACCATATGGACTTGAATGGAGCAGTGTTGGCAATTTCAGCCTCCCAGGACATAACATCTATGAAGAAAGACACACAAGCACATGCTGCGACCACGGATTGATGGTCTCCACCGGGCTAGGTGCTGTGCTCTGCTCAACACTTTACATACTAGGTTTCTATCTTTACAAGACCTTGCAAGGTGACTACTTGTTATTGTCTTTTTAGAGAAAAGGAAGCTGGGCTTTGATTGGTTAAGTGACATCCTCAAGGTCACAGAACTAAGTGACAATGGCCATGAAAAAACAGAACAGTTTTGCCCCATGGCTCCAAGGCACATGACAAATACCTGATTTTAGGCTTGTACATCTCTCACTAAGCTCAGAGGGACTGAATCCATTTGTATATAATTAAATAACATTAAGGTTAAATCTGAACCACCACAACATGGGAGAATGATTTGTTCACAACTTACATGGAAAATAAACTTTCCTAGGCAGGAATCAAATAGCAAGTTTTGAGAATGAAAGAGGTAGGGCTTGCCTCTGGTGATATTTTCCTTTGACATGTTGGCAAAGGGGAACGTCAGAGAGAGATGACCTTGGTGACTGGAATGCAGGGGCCAAACTCTTACCTTTTGATTGATTTTCATTGTCTCCTCAGTGTGGTAGAGGAGGAGCTTTTCCCCAGAAGAAGTCAGGTTAACATACACCTGGAGACAGGGGTATTGAGAGAGTTTCCAGCAGTCTGGACCACAGCTGAAGGAACAATTGAATGTCTCTGTGATGGACGCGTTCAGCAAGGTGCACTGAGACTCTTCTGTCCACACGCTACAGAGAAGGGGCGGGAGTAAACACAGACCAAGAGCTGACAGTGAGGAAGGTGTGATTCAGAGGGGATTGTTTCTCTGCTCCTGAGTCTGAAGAATCTTTCCCAAGTCTATAATACAATCTACTGTGTAAAGTTTATGCCTTTGAATAGAGCAGCTTCAGGCAAGCTACAACATAACATATGAGGCCTGATAATTAAGTTTGTGAATTCATCCTAGAAAAAGTGCTGCATACCTCATTGCTGAATATTACTATGGTGACCTGTGAAGTACTCTCCTTGGGAAGCTGTGCCCTGACACCAGCACCTGGTCTACCCTTCAAAGCAATTTTGGAACTCTTTTTCTGGAATGGCTATCCAAGCTTTTATCATACAGCACACAAAAACATGCAACAACAATAATGAACACTACTCATGAGGACTGCACCACGCGTGGACAGGATCACAGCTGTGAGCTCCTGATAGACCAAGGTTATGAAATCTTACCAAGTTTTCTGTATGGTGCTGCCAATATGACATAGGTGCATGGTGACAAGATCACTAACTTAATTGTCAGACTTCATTCAATGACAGCTCTGATGCTCATTCCAAAAAAAGAGTTTCCAAGTTGCTTTGAAGAGTGGACTAGGCACTGGAGTCAGTGCATAGCTTCCCAAAGAGGGTGCCTCACAGGTGACCATAGTGATATCAGCAATGAGGTTTATGGGAGAACATTCTCAATAACCTCCATTGGCTGTGGTATTCTCCAGTGCTTGGTCTAAATTAACTTTTTTCTTTGTTAAATTTACTAGCAAGTGTAGGGCATGTATTAATATCACAACTTGCACCCAGCTGTACTTCCGCATTGTTACTGGTTTCTTGCCACACCTAGCCCTTACTTCTGCTACGTTTTCCTCTGTAATTTCCTCATCACACCCCAACCCCTACCCCAGTCCAGTTTATAGATGAAGAAGGTATAAGGGAGAAGGAGAAGGAAGATGGCAAGTGGATGGAGGGGCTTGGGGTCCAACTTGACAGATGGAAAGACAGTGACATAAACCCTTGAGGTCTTTCTAATAGGGAATCAGAGGTAACACGAGGCTTTGATTATACCAAGACTAATCACTTATTGCAACCCTCTCACCCTAATTGGTGCTTTACATAAGTTGATTGAGTACTGTGTGTTGAGTACTAATTCCTTTTCTAGGTGAGTGAACTGAGAGATCTGGTGAGATGTGCAAGGACACAGGGCTAGTAAGTGATGGGAACTGTGAGCCCACCTGATGCTGTCTGTCTCTGAGGCCTGAGCTCATTCTGCTGTGCTGTGCTGTTTCCCCATGAACAAAATGGAAAAGAAACTCTTCTAAGCAGAGCAACAGGTGAATAGGGTGCCCTGGCACCTCTCAGCTGGGAAGCTACCAGCTGCTCATCAGTCAACTCTTCATTTGAAAATACTTTTAATTTTATGATCAAGATTAACCTTTGTGATTAGGAAATAATGCACTAGCAATTCATGGTTTGCTTCTGGGTGGAAACTGATTACCAGGATGGGAAAACAACGTGTTTTCTGTGTGGGCCAATGTCTTTTTGGTTGATTTACAACAACAGCTCCCCGACCCTTTTGCACATGTGACCTTTTATTCCAGAGGCAGGATCCTAGACCCGACCCCTCTGGTTTGGCAAATTGTATTTTCCTGGAACATGGATGGTCAGATTTTGTTACATAATGAGGGAGAAAGCTTTAGATGGTTCTAAGCAGGAGCAAGGATCTGAAAACAGGTTTGGAATCACGGAGAACTTGGGGTTTGAGGCATCAGCACTTTGCTGAGAGTGAGCACAGCTAAAGACCATCGGGAGATAGAGCAGAGTAGCCGTCAGTGTGAAAGATGATGCCTTAATTTCAGCAAATTGCTGTATTTCAGCCAGATTTTTCTTCTAAAATGAAAGTATTAATTGAGATGGAGAAACAAGTGCCACAAAACAGTCTGATTTGCTTTTGGACTGAAACTTCAATTTTTTCTTTTCTTTTTTTTTTTATCTGAAAGGGTCTGTTTTCCTTAAGCTGTACCACCGTGTGACTCTTCCCCCCATTAGGGGTAGTAGAGCTGGGCTCACCTGTGTCTAACGTGCCCAGCTTACAGACAACAGTCAGCTGGAGATGCTGGAGCTGGGACTTACCTCATGGGTAAGGGGGACATTGCACTTGCTATCTCACTGCTGTGTATATTTGCCTTCCTATCTATCCAGTAAACCTAAATTAAATATTAAAGTGAAAAGGATTCCAGTCTATTATTTTAAAATGTCGATGCCATGTTTTAGAGTCACCCAGGGAACTTCAACAGAGACTAGTGACTGAGTTGCACTCCAGACCAACTAAATCTGACTTTGGTGGAAGGTGAGGGTCGGGTGGGGTGGAGGGGAAGGGGATGAGGGTGGAGAATAGGCAGAGGTGTGAAGTGGCAGGGATAGGGATTCTGAAATTAATGGCACATAGGTCTGAACCCCAGCTCTGCCACATGTGGGAGCTCTGACACTGGGCAAATGGTCCTGGTTTTGCCACTTTTATGAGGAGTGTATTCCTACTGACCTCAGAGTGGTAGTGAGGGTTACACCGGCAATGCATGATTGTCTCTGGCGTGTAGTAGGCAGGTTATACATAGAGCAATATTTACTGTTATTGTTAGATAACACTATTGAACATTATTATATACCAGACACTTCTCAAAGTTCCTATTAGAAGAACAGGCGAGGAGAGTGACCTTAGGGTTGATTAAATGAGGGGGTAGAAGGGAGAGGAGGGGAGAAGAATTGGTATCCCACCAGGGCATCACCTCTGCATGTAGGACCGCAGGAGCGTGATGCCCAGCAGGAAGTACATCATGATGGAGCACGCCATCATGGCCAGACCCAGGAGGATGGCGCGGTCTTCTCCGGCCTTCAGCGCTGTGACTGTTTTCCTTTTGTCCAAGAGGTCGTGGTCCCTGATTTTTTGGTAAATATTTCTGAGGGAGAAAATGATACAGTCTTATATAAAGTTCAGAGTTAACCAGCACGCCCGTAGAGAGGTCAGTCTTTGCCATGACTTCCTGGGGCCAAGAGGCCAACAGGAGGCCACCAAACCTGCCTGAGCATGATGGAGCCCCAGCGTGTTACCACTGCCTCTCCCTACACTCAGCTGCACTCACCAGCACAAACTCATGAGCGGGCGCCAACCCTGACCACAGGCAAGTTCTCCTTATTTCCCTTGGGGGTCCATGTCTGGCTATAAATTAATTTTCCTTTTCTCCAATTCTAAAGAAAGAAAACAATTTCCTCAACCCCCAGAAGAATTCTTTGGCTTTGTTAACCTTACCCTTTAACCCAAAGATGATCATCCCTGGACTTTTTATACTTTCTGGATATCTAATTGAGCACTGATGATGATAAATGGCAATACACATCAAAATGCATCAGTCCCTCACTTCCCCTCAGTAGAGACAGACAGCAGTTATTTTGGTTATCATTTTTCTCAAGCTTAGGATGCCTGAGAGCTATAAGAAATGTAAAGATGCGGAGTGATGATGCAGCCTTCTTTTCTTACATGTGTAAACGCTTTTTTTTTTTTTAATAATTTTATTGAATCATAATTATGTACATTGGTGCAATCACAGGGCACGATTCATATACATTCAGAAATATTTTGATCATACTGTTACAGATATCCTTCATGGCATTTCCTTGATCACTATAT
>CAUYON010079846.1:0-11553 GCA_963573935.1 Arctocebus calabarensis
CCCACACACCAAGCAGCATGGGGACATTGAGCGCTTTTTTCTTATCTCATGATTTTATTATTGATTGATTGATCAATCGATCGATTGATTAATGATTAAATGTGGGCCAGCCAGTGTTGCCAGTGATGCAGGTGTTCAAAAAGTATATACAGGGGGAGGCACCTGTGACTTAGTGGGTAGGGCGTGGGCCCATATACCAAGGGTGGCCAATTTGAACCCAGTCCTGGCCAAACTGTAACAACAACCAGAAAAAAATAAAAAATCAAAACTAGCCGGGCATTGTGGCAGGCACCTGTAGTCCTAGGTACTCAGGAGGCTGAGGCAAGAGAATGGCCTAACCCCAGGAGTTGGAGCTTGCTGTGAGCTGTGTGACGCCACAGCGCTCTACCTAGGGCAATAAACTGAGACTCTGTCTCAAAAACAAACAAACAAAAAAATGTATACGGGTAGAGTAGGTAAATCGTTAATAAAACAGGCACAGAGGATTTTAGGGGCAGTGACAGATTTCCATATGCTCCTGTAATAGAGCACAGGTAACATCTTTCATTTGTCCAAACCCAGAGGATGCCAGCCACAAGCGTGAGCCGTAATGTAAATGAATGGCTTCAGTCCATAAGAATCACTATTGTCCCATCCCTTGCAGCAAATATCCTATGTTAATGGAAGATGCAAATCATAGCAGACCGAGAGGGCATAATATGAGAACTGAGAATTTTCTGCTCAACCTGTAAACTGAAAACTAAGAAAATAAAATCGATAGATTTTTTTTTTTTTTTAAGAAAGTGACTTCTCTTTGCAGTAGAATGGAATCAGGTGGGGAAAGAGACAAATAAGCCATCACAATATGGCGTAAGAAGTGTTTACTGGAAACAGTCCACACTCAGAGAAATAACGGGAACACCTCAAGAGGACTTGGGAAGGACTTCCCAAGGTTGCTGCCCAAGGCAGGTGCCTCCGCCACCTTTAAGAGACGGCACTGGCTGTCCAGCACCTCTCAGGAAAAGGACAATGTCCACCCAACATCTACCATGCCAGGCACCACATTGCAAAGAGAGTGGAGGGGACTGTCTCTGCTCCCGCGTTTGGTTCTGTGCCTGGAGACACCGTCCTCCACGCCTGCATACGCACAGTCCTCCCCGCTGAGCAGCCTCACAGAGGACGGCTGGCGGGGATCAGTAATTTGTACACCCCAGCAGAGCAGTCGGCAGCATAGATCAAATTGAGGAAGCCGTTTCAGAGGAGAGGAGAAATTCTCCAAAGATCACAGCTTCTTCTTCATCATTAGAATAATATCAAGCTCCTCACCTTCAAAGTGCAGACGCTGACTAATCAATTAAACATGCTCTTATCTTTTCTGATTGGAGTCCTGCTAGGCAGGTCAGAAAGGCAGCTCCTCCTGCTTGCAGAATGAGCACTCTTTAAAGTCAACGTGGACTTGTGGACGTGGCTATATTCTGAATTTCCCCATGTAGACGTGGTGTCTGTATTCTGAATTTGCTGATACAGACGCGGCGTCCACCGAGTAAAGTCCTTGTCATCCAGAGGGGGGAGATTCTGCATCATGGTTTCTTTTTTTTTCTATTGTTTTATGTTTTTTTTTTATCTTTTTGGATAAAGTGACATGAATTTTGGAGGGACACATTCCTACCATGGAGCTGGGGATCCGAGGGAGAATGGGTTACTTTGATTTATTTGTTGTTGTTATTATTATTTTGCTTCATCTTCCTGCACTGCTTTTGCAAGCTGTGTAATATTTCCTGGACTCCCTCCCACTTCTGGGAGGCTTTGCAGGATGCCAGAACATTTCGTTGGTTGCACCACCTTGGATGTTCAGCTGTAGGAACAAAACTCTGGTGACTCACTGCAAACCGTCAGCACCCTCAGTCTAAAATTGAGACTTGCCGTGGTTGCTTTGCCATTTCCTATTTGATGCAAGTGTCCAAATATCTTCGTGCTGTAAAAAAAAAAAAAAAAAAAAAAAAAAAGTTCCCTCGTTTCAAAGTGCTACAGTCACTACCGTCACTACTTCTTCCAACAGGGCCAAACTGACATCATGGGCTATGCTATTTTTCTCATAAACTGGAAAAATATTTGGTATGGATGACAGCAATGACAACATGGAATTGTTTTTTTGTTTGTTTGTTTTTTTAATCATGAGCCCACACCACAGAAAACCGCCTGCTTTGCATTTCCACACATCTGAGTCTCTGTGTATTTGAACGACACAGAAAGAGATTCATGAGGTAGAAACCACTGTTGCTGGGTCCTTTGACCCTTCCTCCTCCAATCTGGTCAACTTGCCTTTGTCAAAACAAGCAAAAGAGCCACTTTGCCTGAGCTCTGCACTCCCCACTTTAGACATAAATGGTACCCTCAATCCCCTCCCAGCTACCCACCAATGGGTCATTCTAGAAAAGTAGCTTTTCACTTGCTTTTTGGAGGACCTGGTTTAGGAGATATTATGGGTCTACCAATGTGGATGTGGCTTAGGTCTCTGCCACGTATTTCCAGCAACTTCAGAGGACACCTAGAAACCACCAGGTGACGACTCTTTCTTTTTTGGAGACAAGTGAAGTCAACCTGGAAATAAAAAGTAAACTTTAGAGAAACAGACCATAGTGGGACGTGAGGGGCAGAAGAATAGTTCAGGAATGGGACCCTAGAGAGAAGCAGTTTTCTTTCATTATTATTGTTATTATTCATTTTTTTTAATAAGGCTTAATCTCAATAGCAACTTATCATGAATATATGGGGGCTCAGAAGAAGGCATGCTCTTGATACCCCAAACTGTGGGTTCTCAGCATGTTCCTCCAACTCTGAAGGACTCTCGGCGTACCCGAGGCTCCAGGCTCATCTGTCCAGACGCTGGCTCATTTACTGTGGTCTTGGTGTCCTGAGACCTTCATTTCAGCTGCCTGCTAGATGGATGTGGAAGGAGCCTGGGTCCTCGCCATTTGGGCAGTTGAACATTAAGTATCTTCAACCCTGGGAGTTCAATGCCACCCACCTCTCTGCTCATTGAATCGCTGAACTTTCAAGAGCTCAGCTCTCAGAAATCTTCCATGAGCATCACTCAAGATTGAATCCCTTGGGGAGGCTGAATGGGGGTGACAAAAACCTCCCTGTCTCTAAGGAGTAGAAAGATATCATTTTCATGTGTGAGGCACGTTGTAAACAATTGTCGGGAGTGTGTTCTTTAATCCTTTGACTTGGTTTGGGCTGCCCTCAGAAGCAGACCCTTGAGGAGCATCTGAGTATAATTCTGGAAGGGCCACCAGGAGAATTAAGTCAAGGGAAGAATTAGCAGTCATCACTGTGACAACAGGGACAACCAAGCCTCAGTCTTGCTGGAGCCCCTGGGAGATGATGCCAATGTGCCTACATTTGGTCCACCAAGACAGACATAGGTGCAGGACAGAGTGACCGAAAAATCAGCCTATAATTGGAAGGACATTAAAAGTGTCCAGGTGTGTAGGTTCCACAGAAGACAAGCCAAACTGGTAAAGATGGAAAAAAACACATGAAGTCCTCAGGAGGAGCCCAAACTCTAACCATGAACCTAACTGTAACACAACCCTAGCACGAAGCATATGCTAAACCAACCCTAACTATGACCCTAACTGTAACCCAACCCTAACCCTAACCATGACCCTAACCGTAATCCAACCCTAGCACTAAACACATGCTAAACCGACCCTAAACCCTAACCATGATCCTAACCGTAGCCCAACCCTAACCCTAACCATAACCCAACTCTAGCACTAAGCATATGCTAAACCAACCCTAACCCTAACTCTAACCCTAACCCTAACCCATGGGTGCTCATAATAAGAAGCTTTTAGAATCTTAGGAGAGGTGAGTGCTCCTTGGGAATACGAGCTGTGTCCTGATAGGGTCTGCAATGTTGTCTAACTCTAACCCTAACCTCATAAATTATGAGGCATCATCGCTTCTATTTAATTCATCCTACTTCACAGATTTAATTTTACTTTCATGAAAATTTGATGGAGGGAATAGCCCTTGAAATAATAATTCACTTTGTTCTGATCAATGATCATGGCATTTTTTTCTTTTTGAGGCACAGTCTCACTCTGTCACCCTGGGTAGCGTACCGTGGCGTCACAGCTCACAGCAACCTCCAACTCTTGGGCTTGAGTAATCCTCTTGCCTCTGCCTCCTGAGTAGCTGGGACTACAGTTGCCCAGTACAATGCCCAGCTGTTTTTTTCTTTTTTCATATAGACAGGGTCTTACTCTTGCTCAGGCTGATCTCAAACTCCTGAGCTCAGGCGATCCACCCTCCTCAGCCTCCCAGAGAGATCACAGGTGTAAGCCACTGTGCTGTCTAATTTTTTTTTAATTTTTTTGTAGAGATGGGGGTCTTACTATGTGACCCAGACTGGTCTCAAACTTGTGAGCTCCAGTGATCCTCCCACCTTGGGCCTCCCAGAGTGCTGGGATCACAGGCATGAGCCACCATGCCCTGGACAAATATATGGTTTTCCAAAACGTTCACATGAATGACACTCCCTTCCACAGCACTGGCATTCCAGTTCCTCCAGGCCTTTGCCAACACTTGGTACTATCTGTCATTTTCATTTTAGCCATTCTGGTGGAAGGGTGATCATTGGGTATTTGCAGTTTTAATCCGTCTGTCTTTGTCTTTTCCCAATGCCCCGTTTTGAAGGAGAGAACATGATGTGATTTCCCAAGGGCACCAGGAAACTTGTGACAAAAATCGAGACCCAATGCCCTAATTCTAACTCCATGACTTTGCCACGGTACCCGCAGTGTCGTCACTGGTGACAGTCACAGCAACACTGGCCCATACTTCATTGCCTTGGTCTGTTTTCTTTTTCCTTTCTTTCCCCAAATATCCTTTTTCCTCTTTAACTGCAAGAAAACATCTCTACTGAGCCGGAGGTGGGTGGAATTGAAACCCCTCTCCCCCCGCTGTAACATTCCTGGTGTTTTCCCTGAGACCTGGCCAGGAGTAGAGTGACAGCTAAACAGGTGAAGGGCAGCTCAGTAACCACCAGGACACTTGACCTCACCAGGGGGGCTGCAATAGGTTAAATGCTGGCCTTCCCTAAATAGGCGTGCCTCAACCCTAAACCTCTGTAGGGGCGGAGGGTGACAAATGGGGTATTTGCCATTGTAATTGAGATGTAAGTGAAGGGAGGTCATTTAGGTTAGGGTGGCCCCTAAATCCAAGGAATGGCGTCCTGATCCAAAGATGACAGGTCCTGTAGAAGCACATGCAGGTAAGGAAGCCAGGTGGAGATGGAGGCATGGATTGAGTGAAGTGTCTGCCAGCTGAGGACAGAGCAGCATAGGGTCACCCTCAGAATTCCCAGGAGAAACCCACACAGGAAATACCTCCATCCATCTTCCTAGACCCCAGAACTATGAGAAAATAAATTCCTGCTGTTTTCAGACACCAACTTGCAGGCATTTGTTAGGCAACATCTGGAGACTCCTATGAGGTCCTCAAGTCTGGGCGTGGTGACACCTTCAGATGACCCAGGGTCTGGGAACAGGGCACCTGGTTGGAGAGGTCCCACCCACTCGGTCACTTCCTTGCTGGTAGCCTGTTAAAAAGAAAGATCCAGGGCCAAATCCGCAAGGTTGTCAGAAGCTGCTCTGGGCAAGTCAGGCAGCAACAAAGAAGGGAGAAAGTGAGTGAGCCGCCTGATCTCATTAGAGCTTGGAGACGGAGCCTGTGATATCTCCGGGAGCGCCCTCCGACGCTGGCCCTTTCCCCACATCTCTCTCACATTATGAATAAAAACATGAAATTAGTTTTATGTCAGAAGAACAACCCCTAAGACACTTGTAACTTATAATTATGATTTCTAAGCTGTTCGACTTGTCAGTATCAAGAAATTCACAGCCGGAGACTTCCCAGAGTTTATGAGCTCAGACACTCTGCACTGGCTTTGGAAAATTAAGCGTGAGTCTCTCATCTGCATTCTGATTTATTAACTGCGGTGCGGAGCAGAAACTGGGAAAATGGACTCCCGGACGCAGACACCGGGCTTCCCAGCACACGGTCCAGAACGGGCCCACGCACACAGTTTTCTCCAAAGAGCAGACGTGAATGCTGGTGACCCTGCCTTCCCCAATAGCCACGTACCACGTACATCAATCTTCTGCAGGGCACACCTCACCCTTCCAGGATAAAAATCATTCTGGATACAAAATGCACAGGTGAATGATGCAGTCGTTTGGAGGATGTGTGCTGACCACACCCATGATCTCAGGTGCAAGCCTGGGAGCTGGAGAATCTTCCCTGCTATAGAAATGGAAATGTCATTAAGTCCAGCGGCTGGTGATACAATCCTTCGTGCTCAACTGGAGCCCAGCACAGAGCTGGGGCATAGGGACACGTGGCCTTTCTCAATGGAAGCCACCACGCCTTTTGGGGTTCTCTCAGTTCCCACCTAGTAGGATTGCTGAGATGCTCAGCACACAGTGGGGAGGCCAGGTCACTGCCCATGGTCTGGCATCACTAAACCTGTTGTTTTCCTGTGATTCCACCTTACCTTGTACCTGTGGGCCACTTGCAATAGCGAACTTGGCTACTCAGCACCCCGTGGCCTCAACCCACTGTTCCCCACATCCACTGGTCTCATCCATAAAATCACATCCTGAGACTCCAAGGCAAATAGCATCTGAGAAGCCATGTGTCCCAGCAGTGGTGTGACCTCGTCGTGGCTGTGTCTTAAGCCACCGTAGACTGACCTTCTCGATTGGCTGGGCAACCCTACCAGTTGTGCCCACACGTCGGACACTCCAAGTCCCAGGTCGCCAATCTGGTAAAGGGGCCTGGGAGGCAGACATACTGTCTTCACCCACCAAGAAGCAGCCGAGGGTGGAAAGAGTTGGGGTGTGCCCAAGTGGGGGGGGCCCATGAGACGGAGCTCTGGTCCAACTCCCCTGGGAACGCGAGCTGACTGCTGCGGACGCTCTCCACTCAACTCTGCAAGGTCTTTCAGCTCTAGCTGGCAAAGCCCGAGGGACGCGACACCTCAGAATGCAGACGAAGCTGGGCTGGAGGCACAGGTGAAAGGTTCTGGACTCAAGGAAGGAAGATTATTCCAAGGCTTGAAACAAAGGAAAACGGAATCCCTGTTCTGCAGAAATTCTGTTGTCTTTATTTCCACCTGGATGAGGGTGGCATGAAATCAAGACGGGAATTGCACACGTGGGTTATGGCAGATGGGGATGTAAGCAGTCAGGGAGGGCAGCAGCTGGCGGCATTCCTATTTCCTGGGAGGGACATGAGTCTGACCCTTCCTGGGTGGGGCAGGTCTATTTGGGCAGGAGCACCTGGTTCCACCAACAGGTGACAGTTTCTCAGGCCTCACTCCACTTGCACACAAACGGCTGAATGCCACACTCCCTTTAAACCCCAAGTCCCTTGGATTTTAGGAATGAGGCTTGAGAATTACACTCAGGCATTACCTTGAAACAGTTCTCAACACCGCGCACATCCTAACCGCCTGTCTTTAATGCGCCACCGTTTAGACCTGAGTCCTCCTGACTCACTCAGGGGAGAAGAGTTCAGTGTGGGGACCACCCCAGCACCGGCACCTTCTCAGACTTGACCTGCCCAAGACCCCCCTCCTCTCCTGATGATTTGGAGATAGAATCAGTGCTGCTTGGAAGAGCTGGACTTTAATCAGTATGTTTAGAAATGTGGGGTGGGGTCTCCTGTCCACGCTGGGAGCTCGAGAGGGAAGTAGAGAGGGAAGGTTAAGACAGACTCCGGGTGTGCACAGACGGGACAGCCCAGATGGCAGGTGGACCTCGGGAAGGGCACACGGGAGGACCTTGGCAGGGGCGGGATGAGGCAGGGGCCTGAACACAACCCCCAGGCGGATCTCTGGATGCCCTCCCCACTCCCTACCCTCCACCCCCAAATCCCTGCCCATCCTGGACCCCATCCCTTACACAAATGTGGTGTCTGTTCACTGCAACCAAAGGAAACTAGACAGTGGCAATGGCGGCACGGCCTTGTGGATGCACTGAGGTCACTAAACTCTGCATTTTAAAGTTGTTGAAATGGTGAGTTTTGTGCTAAGTGTGTTGTACCACAATAATGATAAAAAGGAAATAAGTGAATGGATGATGGATAGATTGGTATGATGGGTAGATGGATGGATGGATGGATGGGCAGATAGATGGATAGATAAAATGGATAGGGATATGGAAGAAAGAATTAGATAGATAGATGATATATAGATATAGATAAAGGGATAGATAGATGATATATAGATAAATAGATATAGTGATAGATAGATAGATAGATAGATAGATAGATAGATAGATAGATAGATAGATAGATAGACTGGATGGATGGATGGATGGAAGGAAGGATGGATGGATGGATGGATAGATGGATGGATGGATGGATGGATGGATGGATGGATGGATGGATGGATGGATGGGTGGGTAGATAGATAGATAGATAGATAGATAGATAGATAGATAGATAGATAGAGACAGATGGCAAGGAAGGAAGGAAGGAAAGAAGGAAGGAAGGAAGAGAGTTAGGCAACATAAATGGATAAATGTTTTCTGTCTCCCCCCTTCCGTCTCTCTTCCCTTCCTTTCTTTCTCCCCTCCTCTCCACTTCCTTTCTTCCCTTCACCCAAAGCAGCATTTCCCTGAATCCCCCTGTTGTAAAACCCAAGAACCCACCCAGGGAATCTTTGTGCCTGTGAAATCTCAGGTTCCGTGCAGCCTAATCAGGGGTGCCATGTTTAGCAAACAAAAACAGCCCTTTAAAATCTGGATTTAAAAAAAAAAAATCTGGATTTCAGACCAGCAAATAATAAATACGTTTGTTTGTTTGCTTATTTGTTTTATTGTAAGTGTGCCTCTTGCAACATTTGGGATACACTTCTACTTTAAAAAACAATAACAATCCCTTGTTCATCTGCAAATTACATAGGCCTGGGCTCCCCTGTTGCAAGTGGCAACCTGAATCTGACAGATGGACTCAGGGAAAACGATCAGCAACCCCACTTGCCCAGCCAATGGGCTCCACACAGCGCTGCTGCCCAGTGTTAAACCCTTATACATATTCACCTGCAACTGGCTATATGTGTCATAAGAGGAAACTCAACTGTCCACGAGTCAGCTCTGGACCCCAGAGCAGCAGTCTCAAGAGAGCCTGGGAGCTCTCATGTTAAATCTTTCACTTAAAGGGAATCCCCAAAATAACACAAAAGCTTTAGGGTCCCAAATCCAAAACCCACCCTGCCAGCTGATGCATTTTTGTCTCCCCTGATAAGAGACAAGTCCCTGGGGATAGTTGGCAGAGGTGAGTGAGGGATGGCAGTTCCCCCAGAGGAACACTTGTGTGTTAAATGAGGCATGCTGCTGGAGGAAAGGGAATCCCCATGCAGCCCCTTTGCAGGGGGATAAAATATCTTCTGCCTGGGAGGCACGGATGCTGGCCCTGTATTGCCCCATGCCTCCCTCGCCCTCCCTCAGAAACAACAGTAGGTGCTTTTATGTTGAATGCCCAGTACTTGTCAGTTGCCTGCAGGCAAGATTCCCTGGACTTGGTCACGGTGCCCAGTCTGCTGGGATTGTTTTCACCGGCCCAATGGTAGGGTCACCACAGAGGACCCCCAAGCTAAAGTTCTGTGCACCAGGATTTAAGACAAAGCTGGAAGGGACGCAGAAGGTGGATACTTGGAGGCAAGTCTGGCAGAACAGAGGGGTTCAGGATATAGGCCTCTGGCTGGCTTCTGCAAAGAACCATCATGAAGGTCTCCATCAGGCCTTCTACACTCCTTGTGGACGTCCCTGGGAGCCCTCTGAACCCATTAGCATGGGTAACCAGGCCTTCGTGCGCCCGGCTCATGGCTGTGTTTGTGAACAGCACCTATTTCACACGTGGCCTGTATGTGCAGTTTGAGTGGGGGATGCACGCTCCGGGCATACGATGTTCAAGGCACAGTGGGCACTAAGAACAAGTGGGTCCCTCTGCCCTCATGGCCTTGCTCTCCTTGCCCTTCACTGGTCCCAGCCCTGGAGCCCAGGGTCTGAGGTGCAGGTGTCTCAGGGCCGCTCCCTCCACAGATCCCAGGGAGGCTCCTTCCTGCCTCTCCCAGCTCCTGGTCACTCCAGGTGTCCCTGGGCTTGTGGACACATCACTCCAGTCTCTGCCTCCATCTCCACGTGGCTTCTCCTCTGTGTCTGTGTATCCTCTGCTGTCTCTCAGGAGGACACCTGCCACTGGGTTTAGGGCCCTCCCTAATCCAGGATGGTCTCGTCTTGAGACACCTTAGCAATTACATCTGCAGAGACCCTACTACCAACTACATTCTACTCAGAAGTTCTGCATCATAGGACATGGACATATATTTGGGGGGTCACTTTTCAACCCATTATGATGTATCCAGTTCCTTCTGGAGGCCCAGGGAGGCCCTTCCCGCCTCTCCCAGCTCCTGGGGGCTCCAGGCGTCCCTGGACTTGTGGCCACATCACGCCAGTCTCTGCCTCCGTCTCCACGTGGCTTCTCCTCTGTGTCTGTGTCCCCTCTGCTGTCTCTTAGGAGGACGCCTGTCACTGGGGTTAGGGGCCTCCCTAATCCAGGAAGGTCTCATCTGGAGATGCCTCAGCAATTACATCTGCAGAGATCCTGTTTCTCACTATGGTTGTGTTTTACAGTCTCTAGAGATTATCACATGGATTTATCCTCTGGAAGGGGCATATTATTCCTTTGGAATGGATTTAGCCTCTGGATGGGGTACATTATTTCTTTGGAATGGGGTACATTATTATGGATTTGTCCTTTGGATGAGGTACATTATTCCTTTGGAATGGGGTACATTATTATCCTCTGGATGGGGTACATTATTCCACCCACTGAAGTATTTATGCTTTTATTTTGTAAGCATGAAAGGTAGCCCTTTGTACACCGTCTTCTGAATTGTGCGTTTTTACCAGAGGCAATATTTAATATCTCTCCACACTGCAGGAAGTGAGTTCCAAAATAAAGATGAAGAACACGGTCTCTACCGCCATGTACGTTCAAAAGAAAAAAACTCACATTATGACTAAATGGACCCTATTCTAAATGTTTTTGTTTTTATTTTCTTTTTATTAAATAGCTGTGTACATTAATGCAACCATGGGGTACAATGTGCTGGTTCTATATACAATTTGAAATATTTTCATCCAACTGGTTAACACAGCCTTCATGGCATTTTCCTGATTATTGTGTTAAGACATTTGTACTCCACATTTAGTAAGTTTTACCTGTACCCTTGTAAGATCTTAAAATGGTGGCTCGGCGCCTGTGGCTCAGCGAGCTAAGGCGCCAGCCACGTACACCTGAGCTGGCGGGTTCGAATCCAGCCCCTGGGCCCGCCAAACAACAATGATGGCTGCAACCAAAAAATGGCCAGGCGTTGTGGCTGGCTTGGGAGGCGGAGGCAAGAGACTCGCTTGAGCCCAGGAATTGGAGGTTGCTGTGAGCTGTGATGCCATAGCACTCTACCCAGGGCGACAGCTTGAGGCTCTGTCTCAAAAA
>CAUYON010079848.1:0-23489 GCA_963573935.1 Arctocebus calabarensis
GATCAATATTTGGAATCACACCCTCTCCCTAGACTTAGCCAGGAAGAAATAGAGGTCCTGAACAGACCAATTTCAAGCACTGAGATTAATAAAACAATAAAAAATCTTCAAACAAAAAATGCCCTGGACTGGATGGCGTCACACCAGAATTCTACCAAACCTTCAAGGAAGAGCTTCTTCCTATACTGCAGAAATTATTCCAAAAAATTGAGGAGGAAGGAATCTTCCCCAACATGTTCTATGAAACAAACATCACCCTGATACCAAAACCAGGAAAAGACCCAACTAAAAAGGAGAATTTCAGACCAACTTCACTAATGAATATAGATGCAAAAATTCTCAAGAAAATCCTATCCAATAGATTACAGCTTATCATTTAAAAAGTCATACATCATGATCAAGTAGGTTTCATCCCAGGGATGCAAGGCTGGTTTAACATATGCAAGTCAATAAACATTATCCACCATATTAACAGAAGGAAAAACAAAGACCATATGATGCAGAAAAAGCATTCAATAAAATCCAGCATCCTTTTCTAATTACAACACTGAAGAGTATAGGCATAGGTGGCACATTTCTGAAACTGATTGAAGCTATCTATGACAACCTCACAGCTAATATTTTACTGAATTGAATAAAACTGAAAGCTTTTCTTCTTAGAACTGGAACCAGACAAAGTTGTCCTCTGTCACCATTACTATTCAACTTGGTGCTGGAAGTGCTAGCCAATACAATTAGGCAAGACAAGGAAATAAGGGGCATCCAAATGGGTGCAGAGGAGGCCAAACTCTCCCTCTTTGCTGACGATATGATCGTATATTTAGAGAACCCCAAAGACTCAACCAAAGACTCAACCACAAGACATGACTGGAAGTCATCAAAAAATACAGTAATGTCTCAGAATATAAAATCAATGTCCACAAGTCAGTAGCCTTTGTATATGTCAATGACAGTCAAGATGAGAGGCTAAGTAGGGACACAACTCCCTTCACCATAGCTTCAAAGAAAATGAAATGCCTAGGAATATAACTAACAAAAGAGGTGAAGGACCTCTATAAAGAAAATTATATAAAAATATATATATTTAAGAAAAGAAGGAAAAGCCTAAGAAAGGAAATAGCAGAGGATATTAACAAATGGAAGAATATACCATGTTCATGGATAGGAAGAATATACCATGCTCAAGCAATCTACCTACTCAATGCCATCCCTATTAAGATACCAATATTGTACTTTCAAGATTTGGAAAAAATGATTCTGTACTTTGTTTGGAACCAGAAAAAATCTCGTGTAGCTAAGGCAATACTTAGTAATAAAAACAAAGCTGGGGGGTTCTCACCATACCACATTTTAGGCTATAAAGCCATAGTGGTCAAGACAGCATGGTACTGGCACAAAAATAGAGACATAGACATTTGGCATCAAATAAAAAATCAGGAAATGAAACCAATAACTTACAACCACCTAATCTTCAATAAACCAAACAAGAACATCCACTGAGAGAAAGACTCCCTATTCAATAAATGGTGCTGGGAGAACTGGATATCCACATGCATAAGACTGAAACTGGACCCACACCTTTCTCCACTTAAAAAAAATGATCCAAGATGGATAAAGGACTTAAATTTAAGGCATTAAACAATAAAAATCCTCAAAGAAAACATAGGTAAAACACTGGAAGATATCAGCCTGGGGAAAGACTTCATGAAGAAGACTGCCACAGCAATTGCAACAACAAAAATAAACAAATGGGACTTAGTGAAACTGAAAAACTTCTGTACAGCTAAGGAGAGACAATAACCAAAGCAAATAGATAACCTACACAATGGAAAAAGAGATTTGTATATTTTGAATCAGACAAAAGCTTGATAACTAGGATCTATAGAGAACTCAAATTAATCCACATGAAAAAACCAACAACCCCATATATCAATGGGCAAGAGACATAAATTGAACCTTCTCTAAAGAAGACAGACCAATGGCTAACAAACATATGGAAAAATGCTCATCATCCCTAATTATTAGAGAAATGCAAATCAAAACCACCCTGAGATACCATCTAACCCCAGCAAGAATGGCCCACATCACAAAGTCTCAAAACTGCAGATGCTGGCATGGATGTGGAGAGAAGGGAACACTTTTACACTGATGGTGGGACTGCAAACTACTGCAATCTTTTTGGAAGGAAGTATCGAGAACTCTCAAAGACCTCAAGCTAGACTTCCCATTTGATCCTGCAATCCCATTACTGGACATCTACCCAGAAGGAAAAAAATCCTTTTATCATAAGGACACTTGCACTAGACTGTTTATTGCAGCTCAATTTACAATCGCCAAAATGTGGAAACAGCCTAAATGATCACCAACCCAGGAATGGATTAACAAGCTGTGGTATATATGTACACTATGGAATATTATTCAGCCATTAAAAAAAATGGAAACCTTACAGCCTTTGTATTAACCTGGATGAAAGTGGAACACATTGTTCTTAGTAAAGCATCACAAGAATGGAGAAACATGAATCCTATGTACTCAATTTTTACATGAGGACAATTAATGACAATTAATGATAAGGTGGGGGTGGGGAAAGGAAGAGCAGAGAGTGGGAAGAAGGGAGGTGGGGTGGGGTCTTGGTGTGTGCCACACCTTTTGGGGGCAAGACATGATTGTAAGAGGGTCTTTACCTAACAAATGCAATCAGTGTAACCTGGTTTCTTGTACCCTCCGTAAGTTCCCAACAATGAAAAAGGAAATCCATTTTAATGTTCATGAATATATACATAACAAAATACATTTTTAAAAATGCTCACCATCAATAATCAGAGGAATGCAAATTAAAGCCATAAAGAGATACCATCTTACTACAATTAGAATGGTCATTACTTAAAAGCCAAAAAATGGATGTCAGCATGGATGGGGTAAAAAGGGAACACTAATACACTATTGATGGGAATGTGACTGACCTTCTCTATGATGATCAGTATGAAGACATAGCCAAGAACTAAAAGTAGCTCTATCATTGATCCTGCAATCCCACCACTTTGTATCTACCCAGAGGAAAAGAAATCATTGTATCAAAAAGATACCTACACTTGTGTATCTATTGCAGTACAATTCAAAATTGTAAAAATGTGGAATCAATCTTAGTGCCCATCAACCAATGAGTGAATAAAGAAAATACAATGTATACATACACTATGGAATGCTACTCAGTTATAAGGAAAAAAATAAAGTAATGTCTTTTGCAGCAAGTTAGGTGGAAAGGAAGCTATTATCCTAAATGAAGTAACCCTGCAACAAAAATGCCACAAGTTCTCATTTATAAGTGGGAGCTAAACTATGGCCACACAAGGGCACAGGGAGTGTTATAATGGACATTGTAGACTCAAAAAGGAGAAAAGATATGGGGATGTAGGGGAAAGGGATGAAAACTTAATTATGAGGTGCAACATACACAACTCGGTGATGGCTAGCAGAAGCCTAGACTCCACCAGAGTACAATATATGCTTGTAACAGAATACAGCTTTATCCCCTAAACCTATTAAAATTTTTTAAAAGGGGGAAAAAAAACATGTGTGGGGAAGTTGATTTTGGAAGATTTGTTGGAAGCAGGCACAGTAAGAGATTGAAGATGTGAAGACAGCATAAAAAGTACCAAAAGCAGACCCAAAACAGCACCAAATGGGGCCATTTAGTGTAGAAGCAAATAGACCCATACCCTCAACCAGCCCTATATAACAAATGTTTATATGGATTAGTATTCCCTCTTCTACTATTAGTGTTAGAATTATAATTGTTAGTGATTAGTGCTGCTAATGATACTTTTGGAGTATCAAGGCATGGATAGATTACACTGACATGTTTTCTAGGGAAACTAGAACATGCAGTCAAAACTCTATTTATTGGCTCTCAGTTTGTCTTCGGCTATGTATGCAGTCTTAGAAAAGTCAACTAACTCCTCCAAATTTCAGTCACTTCATTGGCAAAATGAGAGCTGCGGCAGCTCTAAAAGTCTTTCTGGAGAGAGAAATTATTCCTATCCATTAACTCCAGCAGGGCCAACAACCTTGTGGGAGGTAGCAACATTCTTCCTTCTGGACCAGCCCATTCATATATAGATGTTTATCCCAAAGACAATATCCTGATGCCTCCTCTCTCTGCTCCATTTCCCTAGAAGCCCTTCTTCTTTAAGACAGCCTTACTGTTGTCCAGGTTGTCACTGTTATACCATGACCAAATTCATTATAACATCAGGGGGCATTTGGCATCTTACAAAAAAAGGAAAAAAGTACATTAACATGGCAAAATTATTTTTACTTAGTATGTTTCAGAGCACAAGTCATGTATTTTCGATGTTAAGCTACTTTTGATATGTATAGGCAGCACAAGTCCCTTGATATTTATGAAAATGAAAATATGTGGCAGAGAACAAGGGGATACCCCTGGATCCTACACTGGGGCATGCTAATAGCTGAATCCAAACCAGACCAGCTACTTCACTCTCCTGGAGGCCTTAGCAATAGTGGCAGCCAGTCCTAATAGCCCTATGTCCTGTTCAAAGGTCAAAGCCAATATCAGGGCATGTGATTTGAAGCTTTCAGCCCCAATTTCTGTCCAAGCAGGGTACTTGCAGTTACAGCATTAGAAGTCCATTTATTGGAGCTTTGGAGGTCCTTTAACCTCTAGAGCACATCTTTAAAACCAGATATTCCGGGCGGGCAGCTGTGGCTCAGTGGGTAGGGCACCGAGTCCATATACGGAGGATGGTGGGTTCAAACCTGGCCCTAGCCAAACTACAACAAAAAGTAGCCAGGCGTTGTGGCAGGTGCCTGTAGTTCCAGTTACTCGGGAGGCTGAGGCAAGAGAATCGCCTAAGCCCAGGAGTTGGAGGTTGCTGTGAGCTGTGATGCCATTGCACTTGTACTCAGGGCAATAAAATGAGACTCTGTCTCAATAAATAAATAAATAAATAAATAAATAAATAAATAAATAAATAAATAAAACAGATATCCCTGGGAGAGGCAAAACCTTAATTCAGGAATAACAAATACCTTTTATCTAAAGTATCAACTTTAATCAATTGGTAACTAGGGCCTGGAGCATTGCACTAAGAAAAACTCTTAAACTTTTCCTTAGGGTAATATTCAAAATATTTAACAATCTACCAGTCAGCATAAATAGTAGAGCTGGAACCCCCAAGCTCACTCCACTCCACCTCCTTCCAGGCACCCTGCTGGTTTGGGAGTTAACTCTTCAGTTGACAGGAGGTCAGGAAAGCCTAAGGACTTGGCTATTTGCCAACAGACAGAGAAATGGTTTGTTGTCTAAGCCACCTGATTGTGTGCTCAGTGTTACCTACAGCTGTTTCTCAATCCATAGGGAATGGGCTGCAGCAAACAGCAGTGTCAGTAGAGGGGGGAGGCCTAGAAAAGACAGTGCAGCACCATTATTTGCCTGAAGACTTTACCTCCTAAAGAATCCACATTTTCCTCAATGGATTCTAGAACCAGAAACAGCATGTTGTGGGAATAAGGAATTTTGACTAGGTACAAATGCAGAGTTGAGAAGGTGAACCTTAGATGTACATACTGGATACACGTCTAATGATTTGCTTTTTGCTTTTTGTTGCAAGGAACCTTCTTGACATGAAACTGGAGTACTTACAGTTCATTATGTAATTTAGTGAAATTAGCCTTAGAAAGCTAAAAATAATAAGATTGTTTCTATTCACTTTAACTAAAATTATGGGTAGGATCAAGCCTATTAGTCTGATAGGTCTAATCGTTCTAGGTCACAGAACGATCCTAGAACTCCCACAAACATGGCCAAGTTTTCTGGCCCTTTGTGAGTGCTCACGAATTAGAAGATTCCAGCAGAATTCAGCCTAGAGCAGCTGTTCTCAACCTGTGGGTCATGACCCTTTTGTAACAATGAAAATACATCCTGCATATCAGATATTTACATTATGATTCATAACAGTAGCAAAATTACAGCTATGAAGTAGCAACAAAAATAATTTTAATGGTTGGGGGTCACCACAACCTGAGGAACTGTATTAAAGGGTCACGGCTTTAGGAAGGTTGAGAACCACTGGTAGAGTTAGCCTGCATGTGGGGCACCTGGCCTAGCAGGTGTAGCTGATCACCAAATATGAGAATGACTTAGACCCTTGTGCCCTTGGAGACATACAGGTGCAAAAATCTAAGTCTCTCTCATACTTCAAGGTACATCAGAAATGCCTAGGGAGTGTGTTTAAATACAGGTTCATGAGCTTCATTCCAAACTGACTTTATTTTAGGCTGTAGATCATACTTTTAGAAGAGTTAGTGAGAATGAGAGCCCAAGAGGATTCTGGAGGAGATGGAAGCAAACAATAAAATAGAGGAAGAAAATGTGAGGACATAGGGATACCTGACATAAACGCCCCAAAGTCTGGCTTTCCTGGCTTTTCCAGATCCTGCCTTTGTCAAAATAATGATTTAGGTTCATTTATTAATGCAGAGCAATCAATGTGTTCATTGATGCAAATCTCATAGTGGCAGCCACCCTAGAAGGTGGGTACTACTGTTATTCTCATTAAACTGAAGCCCAAGGCCCAACATCACCCAGCTTAAAGGTAGTAAAGCCAGGCTTTGAAAACAGACATCCCAACATTTATTATTGCCCTTTGCTGCCCATGTATGGGGATTAATATGTCTGAGATAATAGCTTATACTATACTCATAGACTAGCTAGAATTAAAGACAGCTATCAGCTTCTATTCATCTTATAATTAATCTCACTGGTAGAAAATACAGAACAGAAAACAAAACTGACAATGGCTAAAATTGCACCTAATAAATTTCGTTTTAATACAAACTTGGGTAAATAATTGCATCTCTTTGAAAAAAGTTAGGAAAAAAATCAAACCTATAAAGTCATTTTGGCAAAGTTAAAATTTAAAATGGTCCCAAAACAAATAAACAAAACTGACTGATGGCTGCTGAATCCCATGAAACATTTAAATAACCAATATCGATTCTTCTCAAACTCTTCCCAAAAATTGAAAAAAGGAAAATACTTTCAAACTCATTTTATGAAACTAGCATAACTCTGATGCCAAACCAAGACAAGGACACTACAAGGAAAGGAAATTACAAAACAATATCCATGATAAATACAGATACAAAAATCCTTGACAAAATACAGCAAACTGAGTTCAACAACACATTAAAAGGAGCATTCACTGTGATCAGGTAGTATTTATCCCATGAATGCAAGGATGGTTCCACATAAGCAAGTCTATAAGTGTGATATACCATATCAATAGAATGGAGGGTAATAACCATATGATCATCTTAATAGGTGCATAAAATACGTTTGACAAAATTCAACATCCTTTTGTTATAAAAACTCTCAACAAATTAGGGATAAAAGGAATGTAACTCAATATAGGAAAGGTCATATTCATACTCATATATGACAAACCCACAACCAACATCATATTCAATGGTGAAGGCTGAAAGCTTTTCCTCCAAAATCAGAAACAAGACAAAAATCCCCACTCTTGCTACTTCTGTTCTATATAGTCCTTGTAATCCTAGCCAGAACAATTAAGTAATAGAAAAAACAAAAGGCATTGTTTAGAAATTTTAAAGGAAGAAGTTAAATTATTCCTGTTAGCAGATGATACACTCTCATATATATATAAAAAAAAAAAAACTCTAAAGATTCCACCAGAAAAACATTAAAAAATAATAAGTGAATTCAGTAAAGTTATAGGACATAAAATCAATATATAAAAGTCAGTAGCATTTCTAGATAATAACAAACCATCTCTCAAAAAAGAAGTAAAGAAAAATAACTTTCAACCCAGGATCTTGTATCCAGCTAAACTGGGTTTCATTTATGACGGAGAAATTAAATACTTTAATGACATCCAAATGTTGAAGACAATTTTTCTTCCATTCTTGAGATACATTGCTAAGAATAATATGTTCCAGTTCCATCCATGTAAACATGAAAGAGGTAAAGTCTCCATCTTTCTTTAAGGCTGCATAATATTCCATGGTGTACATACCACACAATTTATTAATCCATTCATGAGTCAATGGGCACTTGGGCTTCTTCCATGACTTAGCAATTGTGAATTGGGCTGCAAGAAACATTCCGGTGCAAAAATCTTCATTATAATGTGATTTTTGGTCTTCTCGATGTATACCCAGTAGAGGAATTAAAGGATTGAATGGCAGGTCAATTTTTAGATCTCTAAGTATTCTCCAAACATCTTTCCAAAAGGAACATATTAGTTTGCATTCCCACCAGCAATGTAAGTTTTGAGGGAGGGAGTATGATGTAGGGAAGCTTGAGAAGATAATTTTTGGACAATATCTTTGTATGCCATTGTTTTCTGAAGATCATTAAGAGATAGTGTAATGCACTTGTTAAACATGGGACCTAGAAGACCTTGGGTAAATCATTTAACTATTTTAACCTCAGTTTCCTCATGTGTGAAATACTGAATTTGACATCCTCAACTGTAGAGCAGTGCCAGACAAATAGTAAGCACTGTAGTGTTGCTTTCATTATTAATCCCCACCAAATATCATTTGAATCCATTTAAAAATTTATTTTTATTTGTATGTATTCATGGGTACAAGAGCAATTTAATAACATTGATATATTGCATCGTGGTGATGTCAGAACCAGCACTGAGGCAGTGAACATGGCACTTGCCAAGCCAACTCCCATCATCCACCTCCTCCCATCCCCACCCTTCCCAGTCTCCATTGTGCATCATTCCACACTCTGCTTCCACATGTACACATTATTTAGTTCCCATTTATTACAAGTGAGAACATGTCTTTCTGTGTCTGAATGTTTCACTTAAGATAGTGACTCCAGTTCCACTCATGTTGCTGCAAAAAAACATAATTTCATTCTTCTTTATGACCAAATAAAGCTATATGGCTGTGTGCGTACACACACACTCACACACACACACATAGATAGATATCACATTTTCTTTATTTTATCCTCCATTGAGGGACACTTAGGTTGATTCCATATCTTTGCTATTGTGAATAGTGCTGCAATAGACATACAAGTGTAGGTATCTTGTCAGTTTGTTATTGGATTTTGCAGAGATGCAATAGGCAAGTATTAAGCATGAAGGAAGGTGAATATTGTCTTTCAAATGTTAGTATTTTAGTTTTCTGACTAGAGCAACACTACGACAGTGATATAAAGTTTGCATTTATTCTTAGTTACTTTTTTTTTTTTCATTCTAGGAATTCAAAGAATACCAATATATACCAGTAGGGAAGACTTGGTTTGTAGAGGATGGAACTGAGAGTGGTTTCTAGTTAGAAGCCTTGAGAATTGTGTCCTGAGCCTTAGAGTGATTATTTTTCTAAATACAGAAGCAGAAACACCACAATCAATTGAGATTTCAATCTAGTTCCGGCTCTTTTTTCTATCTTTTTCTGTATTAGGAGGGGGAAAGCTTCATGTCTGTGGCTGGGAAAATCACTGAATATTTTTTAAGCAGGTGAAATGGAACTGTTGCTTTCTGAAATAGCTTTGTAAATAGCCACAGAACATCTGGTAAGTTCTGCAGGAGGGGGACCTTAACCCCCAACACAAACATTCGCTCCCCATATTCATTGCAAAAGCTTTATGTCAGCTTAGAGACTTGAATATAAAGGTTGAAAAACTGAAGAGAGATACACACTTGATTGTTAAAGATGGTGCTAGCTTGGGGGTTAGATAAGAACAATAAGTTAAATGGAGTTAGCTGATGTGATGCCTTGAGGTCAAATCAGGAATGCTGGCTGCTACACTTTGCTAATACGGTCTGCATTAATGAAAAGCCTACATTACATGTACATAATAATATGCCACTTTATTATTTTCAGTACATTCTATACATATAAAATGGCTAAGTGTTGCCTAGCAGAGGTCCCACCAGATCTGCTACTGCCTGATTTATAATTAGCATATTTATTTGTTAGTATGCAAATGAGTATTGCTTTAGTACTTAGGAAAAATTGTGTTATTAAATAAATGCAACATTCTTTCTGCAGTCTTGCTCCAGCTATTCACTAGAGCTATATACTTCTTTTGTTATAGAGGGTACAAAGTGAAATAGCAAATCAGCAAAAGTATGTCTACTTACACAATGGCAGTCCAGTTGTGTTAGACTGGAAAGGTGGTATGACGATATGGAAAGCTTTTGAATAAGTAACAGTGGTGTAAAATGGATCTCACAGCAGCATATAGAACAACTTAGATAAAGTACAAATTGCAGTAAGACAAAATTTTCCCTTTGCATACCCTTTTGTTCTAATTTAGACTTACATAGATAATGGCAAAAGAACTTTGGATTCAAGATTCCAAGCCTAGCTGTGTGACGATGGCTGAGCAAGATATTATGTCCCTAGAACATAAGTGATTCTCAGAAAATATTAATTCTTAACCCCTTATTTCACATATATGAATATTCCAGGGGTGCCAAAAAATGTATACACATTTTAAGAGATCTTTTCTCTTGTATTACTTTTCAAAGTTGAATTGAATTACAGTAGTGATGTGTAAGTGCAGAAATCAAATGTGACTTGTATTTAGCTTTTGTAATCTCTCTATATTGAATATTACAATTTTAATACAGGTTTTTTCTTTCTTAAAATGTGTATACATTTTTTGGCATCCTCTATATTAGCAGTACTATACCATAACTATAGAGCCTAGTGGTTAAGCGAAAGGGCTCTGAAATTAGACTGAGCTCAGAATTCTTATTTCACCACCCTGACTGTATATTATTTTGATCAACTTATTCCACATCTTTAGTCTTTGATTTCCTCGTCTGTAAAGTGGGCATCTTAGCAATCATACTTAACTCACAAGTTTGCTCTGAATATTTTATAAAAGAATCGATGTAAAACATTGAGCAGAGTGCCTCAATAAATACTGACTCTTGAGTTGTTAACCCTAAATTGTCTTCATTTTCACTTATGCTCAATCAACCCCACTGTAAATGGTCTTGTTAAGGGCATTGAACATTACCTCTATTTTGCTTAATTTAGTGGTAGTTTTTACATGACTTTCCTGTAGCATTTGATATAGATGGCTACTTTTTCCTTATTGAAATGTGAATATGGGAAAGATTTCAAGAAGATTTGAGAAAGAAGTTAATTACGTAGAGGATAAAATTTTGGAGCAGATGCTGGAAGGGGATTATGGAGTCTGTCTCTGGAGTGCTAAAAGGAGGTTGGCCAAGCCATCACATTGTTTATTGGATCCTCACTTGCCCCAAAGCAGGGGCTGGTTCAGATCTTCTCTGGAAGTTTCTTTGGAGTCTGTAATTCTTTCAAATTATCAAATGATAGCAGTGACAGTTTATGCAGAAATAGCTAAAATACAGGCTTGGTCATTTTACATTTGTCCATGCAATCCCCACAACACCTCTGTAAAGTGGTTGTTCTCCATATTTTATAGTTGATTAAATAGGCTCAGAAAAGCACAAATAACGAAATCAAGAAGACAGTGAGTTATAAATCCCAATATTTCCATTTTTTCATTTTTTCTTTCATTCTTACATAAATTTGATCAATGTTTATTGATCATCTATTATGTATCAGGCACTGTCATCAGCACTGATGTATAGTACTCAATGTAGAAGATAGAATCCATGCCCTTATGTAACTTGTATATTTTATTATGGAGAGACTATGACCCCAAACTGTCCGGTTGCAAGCCCTGATTCTATTCTATAAACTAGGACAATGTACTGATGAGCTTTTGTGTCCTGTTACCATTTGATAGTGAAGTTGAATTTTTCCCTTTTTAGAGACAGTAGAGACATGCACCAAGGAAACCAAACTGCTTTCTCTAAATTCTTCTTCCTGGGGCTCATGGTAGGATCTGAATGGCAGAGGCTCATCTTTGTGTTGTTTCTATGCATGTACTTGGTCACCATGGTAGGAAATTTATTTATCATTCTGGCCATTATCAGTGATGCTCACCTCCATAGCCCAATGTACATCTCCCTTGTCCATGTATCCTGCGCAACCACTACAGTCCCCCAAATGCTGGCAGACATTCAAAGCCAGAGTCCAGTCATATCCTTTTCAGGATGCCTTACACAAATGTATTTTTGTGTGTCTGTAGTGGACCTACAATTTCCTTTTGGTAGTCATGGCACACAATGGGTACATTGGCATCTGTCGCTCATTATACTATGTTTCCTTACTGAACCCCAAGTACTGTGCTCTGTTGGTTGTGCCTCCATGGGTTACCTACAAACTTGTCTCAGTACTGCATGGAAATCTGTTGAGCCACTTGATTTCTGTAATTAGAGATCTGTCCAACACTTCTTCTCAGACCTGGAACCCATTTTAAGACTTGCTTGCTCAGTCACCCAAATCAACAACTTGATAACCCTATCCACTGGGAGAACAGTTATGTTCACCCCTTTCTCCTTCATTCTTTTCTACTATGCTTTTATTGGCTGCACTGTGCCTTGGATTCCATCAGCCAAGCAGAAGAGGAAACATTCTCTACATGTGGCTTCCTACTCTAAGCTATGTCTCTCTTCTACGGATCCATCATTGCAGTCTACTTTCTCCCCTCTATTGTCAGCAGAAGAGAATAAAGTGGATTCTATCATGCATACAATTGTAACCCCTGTGATGAACCCTTTCATCTATAGCCTCAGATACAAGGACATGAAAGGAGCACTGCGGAAATTACAGGCAATTCCTGGGTTACAAATGAGATAGGTTCTGTAGGCTTGTTCTTAAGTTTAATTTATATGTAAGTAGGAACAGGTACATTTACCTATTACATGTAAAAGCCTCCATTTGTAAGTGTGACTTATACATCAGTCAGATGTACAACTCGGGAACTTACTGTAATAGCCTCCCTTCATAAGTGCAAGTTGTATATAAGTCAGCTGTTTGTAACTGAGAGACTGTCTGTACTCAGCAGAAAAAGCTTTATCCAGAGATGATGAACCCTGTCATAAGACACATCAGTATTAACTTCTTAGATTTGGATAGGCACAGAGAGGATCCAGAGCCTCAGGCTGCTGTGCTTTCGTGGCAGTTACCCTCCAATCCATTTTCTGCTCCCAATCCAGGCCCAAGACTCTAGGTCAGACTCATCTTCCCCCCCCAAAAAATCACAACACCAAAACAAAACAAAATGTTCCTTTATTTCACAATCTTCCCCCACTTACATGTGGAGTGTCCCCTGAATAAGGTCATGATTACATAGTGCTTAATAATCATTCCCTAATTTTGGTTGATGTTTCCTCCCTCTATCAAAACTTACATGCTAGATCATAGATAAGGAAAGAAGAAAGGAAGGAAGGAAGTAAAGGAGGGAAGGAGAAGGGAAGAGCTGATGATGACAGCTCAAAAATACCTTGTAGGTAATGCCATATTATAGTTTATAGTTCTCAACTTCCAAGCAATAACTTGATTTTCACAATGACACTGTGGAGCAAATATTATAGTGTCCCCATGTACTAAGCAATAAAATAAAATAAAATAAAATAAAATAAAATAAAATAAAATAAAATAAAATAAAATAAAATAAAATAAAATGATATGCTGGGCGAAGAAAAAAGTTAGGCAAAAATAATCATGCCACTTGTCTTGCTCTGAGCCCTTTCAAATTTCCCCATTAAAGTTAAAGTTTTTCAGCATATAATATCCTCTACCTACCACCTGGATCCTACATTACCAGGAGTATGAGAACTATTGCTCACTATTCTCCATGTCTTTGGCACATGCTAAATTCTAGCTACTCCAAATACTCTGTCATTCCTTGAGCAGTCTATGGATTTTCATGGCTCTTGTCTTTGTGTATATATGTTCTCTCCTTGAAATATCTGTTCTACTCTTTCTTCCTACAGAAATTCAGCACTTTCTTTAAGGCTCCATCACAAGGGTTGCACTCTTTAGGAATTCTTCCCTAATTTTCATACCTTTATAGGTAAAATTTCTTCATTTCTTCTGTCTCTCCTCTGGGTTCCCATAGCACTTAATTTTGATAGTATGTGTATGTATCACTTATTGCAATAAATTTTAATTATCAGGATATGTGTTGGCATTATCCAAAATGTCATGAGGTCTTTGGGGAACTGAGACAGAACTGTGTTTTATTAATCTCTATAGCTCTAGCCTACATATAATGCCTGGAACAGAGTGGGTGCTCAGTAAGACGAATGGAATAAATAAGTTAAAAGTGTTTTGAAATGAAAAACTTAGTTTCAGTTTATCTTTTGCCAAATTGTTGAGTAATCCTAGATGAACTAAATAATCTCTATGAGCTTCAGTGCCCCAATGATACAATCCATGACTCATTTATGCTAACTATCCCCTCCTCCTAGCTATCCCCATGGACTATATAGGACACTTTGGAATTAAAATGTTCTGAGACAGAAGGCCATGAAAGTATCATACTGAGTAGGTGCCAGAAGTCCAAAATAAGTCAAGAGAGACAAAGAAAATCATGTCTAAAACATACATAAGAATAGAAAGACTTGAGGTATGTAAGGATTTTTGTGTGGGAATTGAGATATCATGCCTGGGCTATTTTATGCCATATGTATAAAATATCCCAACATTTGATCATGGAAGAAACTTCAGGCTATTTATGTACCTGGTACAGCGAAAAAGTACCTTATTGATTTATACTACCCAGATTGAATTAATTTGGATTTTTGTTTTATGGCACTTCTTGGGCTGAATTTGTAGCTTTGTTGTTATACAAGCTCCACAATGGTTTAGTGCCAGGGATGCCTAATCTGTGACCTATGAGCCACATGCTGATTTTGAGAAGAATTTTTGTTTGTTTGTTTCTGCTTATCTGTGGTGTTTGATATCACAAAAAGTATGAATAGACCTTTTTTTTTGCTAGTCAGATTTTCTTTGTTAGGGTCTGTGTATTTAATGTGTGGCCCAATACAACTATTACTCTTCCAATGTGCAGCTGTGAAAAAAACCCACAAAGGTTGGACACCAATGTTAGTCAGTGCTACTCAAAGTGTAGTTTGCAGATTTGTGATTATCACAAAACTATTTGTTACTGGTCAACAGAGATATCAGGATGATTTAAGTTGAGAAATTGAGAGTATGTAAAAACACAGAAAATTTTCACATTCCCATGAAGTTTGTATTTTACTTTACAAAAGTATCAGTCTATGAACATTTGGAAATTAAAAAATAGTTAACATTCAACACAATTAGAGAAGCAGAAGATGATTTTTTTTCTTTTCTCCTCTCCTCTTCATCCTCCTCTTCCTCTGTCTTTCCCTTTGTCTTCTTCTTCAAGATTAAATCTTTAAGCAGGGCTCTGTATAATGAATACCTTTTGACCCAATGCAATCAGGATTTGATATTGGTTAGCTAATTGTAAAAGTCAATTAATTCAAAGACTCAGTAAATCCTCCCCATCCACGTGCACTTAACACTTTATTTTTCAGAATACTCTATTTTTAATTACTCCATGTAATGATATATTCCTTAGCTAATCTTCAAATGGGCCAAGCCTTTTGACTGTGGATCCACTGTTTGCGTTGTGTGCAATCATTCTTACATAAACCTCACCCATAGTACATCATCTTTGACTCTTAGTTTCATTTTCTTTGAAGTGAAGCAATAATCTAGAGACATTCACAAAGCGTGCTGAATGCATAATCAATCCTACTTGTGTAGTTTTCAGTTGTACCTAAAATCTTTTACATTTAATTCAAAACAGTATTTTTCATGACATGGCTTTATTGAGTCTTTTCAATGCATGTAACTTAGTTTTTTCATAGAAACAACTTCCTTTTGCTTTCATACAGCATTGGTTCAAATAATTTAAATCAAATTTAATTCAAATTTAATTAAAATTATAATTACAAAAACAAGTTCAAGTAACACAAACAGATTTCAGAAAAGACATAATTGCCACTTGGTGAGGTAACACAAAATTAGTGGGCAAGACCATAACGGTGGGTATATTAGAGAATAACCAACTAGCTACAAGTATTTATCAGGGCATGGCCATTGACCATAAAGTCTTGCATAGGCAATGGATAGTGTCTTTAATCTAGGCGGTTTACATGAAGATCAGTTAAGATAAAAATTAGTATATATTGAAAAGTTCAAAGGCTACTGATTTGTGGACATTGATTTTATACCTTGAGACATTACTTTATTTCCTGATCACTTCCAGGAGTTGTGTGGTTGAGTCTCTAGGGATATCTGATTGCAATATAAAATTCCTTATCCAAGGAGGCTAGAAGATAGATTAAGTAGTCACACAGCAAAATTATCAGCATTTTGTGTTATATAAAAGAAGGAAATAAATGGGTTTTTTTCAAAAAAATATCAGCACCTTAGAGACAGAGGACAAACATATCTATGAAGGATAAGCTTCAAGGGAAGAAGTACATGGTGATTTGGAAATAGGACTAAGTAAGGGTGATAAGGAGCAGCAAGCCAGAATGTCTTACTCAAAGAACTGCATGTATTAAAATGAGTAGTCCAAAGGGGAACACTTAGATTTGAGGATCATATGTGATTCCAGATAAAACAAATTCTGTCACAAAATTTTGTCAGCAAACTAAAATTCTTCATGTATTATATTATCTCAACAAAAGAATATTCCATCAACAGAAATAGCAATAGTTAGAATTTCTCTCTGCATATTCATTCACACACACACACACACACACACACACAAACACGGAGTAGTCAATGGAGATATGGAGATACTACTTTGGAATATAGAGTGGTGCTAAATACAAGAATGCAGGTCTTTATTTTTAGATGGATGGAACACTCCTTCAAATCTCATCTAGAAAAATTGTGATTAAGTTGGTATATGATATCAACAAGATCATTCCATTTTCCCATAGAACATAGCTTGATGTTTTGTTTGTAAGAAATGCTTTGAGAAGTTTTAATACTCTTTGACCATGCAATACAACTTTGAGGAAAATAACTCAGAATATAATCCAAAGAAAAGGAAATTGTTTAGAAAAAAAGGCATTAATTGTGAAGGTCACTGCATTTTCTAATTCATTTGTATTTTGTATATTCCAATATATACTTACAAGTGCTTGACATCTGAAGTATATTAACTCATTCCATGAACATTTATTTACCAAAGACTTTGTTTAGGATATGCAGTGTTTTATGAGCTAATGACCCACACATGAAATAATGCAATTCTTGTCCTGAATGAGCTCATAGCATAGAGGTGAAAAGCACTGAGTTCAGATACACCATGACTGTAGCTACAGCCCAAGTGCAGATTGGAAACACATTAGCTTAAGACTCCTCAAGATCTCAAACTGACATTTTATTGCTTTGGAATGGTACTAAACTGAGGTAAAGTATATGCTAATTCAACAGGACCATGGAATTGAAATTCTCAATGTCCTCTAAGATCTTGCCTCACAATGCTTTTGCATATAGTACCCTACTCACTTCTGCAAAAAATTCACACTTTTCAAAAATGCATATTTGTTTAAGATTAGGCAGTTCCAGCAATCCAAAGAAAGTACTCAAGCATGCAGCACTCACTTGAGTGCTTTTTGTGTAGCAGAAACAATGATAGGAACACAAAGTAATGGTGATAACCTAATAATCTAGGACAGAAAAATAGCCTACATTCCTAGGAGGGCAGCACAAAGCTAAGAAGAAGAAAACAAAGATATCTTCACTCTGCATTTCACAGTGGTCAAAAAAGTCTTTGCTACAACTATCATGGTAGGTCAATTAATTTTAATACGCCTCTAAAAATGATGTTTTAAGATGTTATTTTAAATGTAGAAGATAAAAATGCTTGATTAGAAAACTCCTAGGCCTAGTGAATCAGAGACAGTTCACTTTAGAGTTGAGTATCTAGAAGAGAAGTTCTCAAACACAGATTCTCATCCAAATCTCATGTGCTAATAGCAAGGTCTACTTAGCCAGTCTGCATGTAGAACTTCACCATACTGGTTTTTGTTTGAAGGGTAATCAAATTTACTGAGGTATAATTTTCATCTAAAAATGTACTCAATTTAAATGAACAGTTCCGTGAGTGAAGACAAATACATAAATTCCTGTGACTATTACCCCACTATTAAATATAGAACATTTCCATCACCCCATTCCAGTCAATCCATCCTATTGTTGGCCCTAGGTAACCATTGTTATGGTTTCCATCATGACAGATTAATTTGCCTGGAATTTCATATAAGTGAATTAATTCATACAGTACCTAGCACATACCATTTAAAAAATATGCAAGTAACAGACCTCTAAAAAGTTTAGTTGGCTTTTAATTTATTTGATTGCAGTCATTTTGTTTTACCAATATCCATACCCACAAACCTTTTTAAGAAATGCAACTACTGAGGTGGCAGAACCAGATGACAGACCAGAAGATCATTCAACTGAGCTCTCCTAGAATGACCAGGGGAAAAAATAGAACCCAGCCATACCTGGCGTGGGAACCTTAACCAGAGTTGTAGCTCAGGGAGCATAACAAAGAGGTGGTGAGCTGAATACAGAGTATGATTGGAGCAGTGGAAATTCAATTAATTAGGCAAGTAATTGCAACCACCTGGTATCCCTGGTCCCCCACAGAGGCCTGGGACAGGAGGAAGCCTTTCCAGAGTTTTCAGTTGTTGGAGAAAGCAGTGCATTGAGTGGAAAGCTTGGAAGAATGGGGGTACATGAACAGCATAAATCAACCAGATTCAAATCCTAGTTGGAGTGAACTTGTCATAGTTTTGGTGGCTGGCAAGGCAACATACTGAAAAGGTGTCAGCAGCCAGGGGGCTGCCATTGTGGGAAAGTCTTGAGAAGGTCTGAGCAGGTGCCTAAAGCATGACCATCTTAATTCTGCCTTCTGGGATCAGAACTCCACTGTTGGGACAGGCTGAGGGACTCTTGCACCCCATGGGAAATGGAGTCAGGGGGCACTATAAGACATGTCCCTGAAGGATGCTTGTGAAGTTTAAGATACCAAACTCAGCAAGGCCTGAATGCTGAGGAAATAATCTGGTGATCACTGAACTGAATGTAACTGAGTTTGGAATAAAGACCATAGAGGTTGCTGGCTGTGCTCTGTCTGTCTCCTAAAATAACCACAGCACCACCTCATGCCCTGGCAACATATTGTCATCAAGAGCAAGGACTTCTGTTCATTTGGCCACAAGGAAGAGTTTGGCTTTGCTCCAGTTGAGGCCACTTCAAGACCTAAGCTCTAAGTCAAGGTAATTTGAAGCAAAGGAGGCAGTGAGAAGGAAAGAGGCAGACAAGGAGGTGAACAAGAAGAAAGAACACATGAGGAGGAACCAACAGAAAAATCCAGGCAACATGAAAAGCCGAAACAGAGCAATTGCCCCAAGGGACCATGAGGGAGGCAGCTACTGTAGAAGACTTCAATTATAAAGAAATAATGGACTTGACAGAAAGGGAATTTAAAACATGGATGATAACTACAATAAAAGGAATGGACGAAAAAATGGAAAGACAGAACCAAAAGTAAGAAAGAGATATGTAGAATATAGAAAGGAAATGGTGGAGCTTATGGAAATGAAGGACACAATCAGGGAATGTAAAGATGCAGTAGAAAGTATCAAAAATAGGTTAGACCATGGAGAAAAAAGAACCTTAGAGCTAGAGGACAACGTTTTTGAGTTAACCTGGGTAGTGAAAGAAATAGAAAAGAAGAGAGAGAAAGCAGAACAGGCACTAGTAGAACTGACATACTCCTTTCAGATGGATATTGAACCTTTGGTCATCTCAAACATAACCTCTCCAAGATATATTGGTCATGAACCTTTCCAAAGTCAAGATGAAAGAAAAAAATTCTGCAAGCAGCCAGGAGTAAGTGCCAACTGACCTAAAGAGGCAGAGACTTTAGGATAACAGCAGACTTTTCAATAGAAATATCCCAAGCCAGAAGCATCCACCTTCAATGTTCTTAAACAAAACAATTTTCAGCACAGAATTCTGTATCCTGCTAAACTAAGCTTCATAATTGATGGAGAAATCACAGTGATACAGCCTTTTCAGAAGGAAGTATGGAGAATCTTCAAAGAACCCAAATTAGACCTCCCATTTGATCCTGCAATCCCATTACTAGGCATCTACCCAGAAGAAAAAAATATCCTTTTACCATAAGGACATTTGCATTAGACTGGAATACTATTCAGCCACTAAAAAGGATGGAAACTTTACATCTTTTATATTAACTTCGATGGAGGTGAAACACATTCTTAGTAAAGCATCACAAGAATGGAGAAGCAGGAATCCAATGTACTCAATTCTAATTTGAAGGCAGTAGATGAGCTAACAAAAGGGGCCAGGTAGGAGAATGAGGGATTAGGGAGAGAGGAGGAGGGAGGGGACTAAGGGGTCAAGGTGTATGACACACCTCTTGGGGATGGGACACGATTATAAGATGGACTTTACCTAACAACACAGTCAGTGTAACCTTATTCTTTGTATCCTTGATGAACAATGAAAAAAGTAAGAAATTAAAAAAAAAAAACAAGAAATGTAACTACTCCAGATTTAATTATAAGTTCCTTTAGGTGTGCAAGTTTCAGTGGGGGAGCCACATTCTTAGTTTTACTTTGTTTTGTTCCTTCCTGAGCCATTTTATTCAAATAAAAGGGCTATGGGGCACCTGCTTTAACAGATACTGAGTTTTTAACATAAATGTGGCTGGATTTAGCCCTGGTGTGGTCTTTGATAGTGGCTTCTGTACACTCAAATAATTTTTTGATTATACGTTTTATTAATTGAAACTGAGAAATTATTATATTTTAACCCTCAATCCTAGAATTTATGGCTTCTCCCCATTCCCTTTATATTCTGCTTATAAACTGGCCAAGTCTTTTCAGAGCTCATCTCTCTCCTGTAATACCTAATCAAACAAAGCCATCAGAATCCACAGATAATAAATAATTACACAAGTAATTTTGATGCATGAGGCAGAGAACCCCTGATATAAAGGCTGCCATAAGGGACAGAATCAGAGGTGACCAGAATGAGCTGGTTATATGTCAAAGAGTTTTGATTCTAGCCGCACACATTTTTTAAAACTATGATTTAGCAAGTTATTTTTATAGAATTCCCATGTTTCAAAATTAAGGTCCATGAAGAATTATTAGATGAAGATTAAAATTTATAGTAAATTACATTTTGGAATCCTATTATGTGTCAATTACTACACAGCTAAGTGAAACACCTGTCTTTAGAATTGATTATAAAATGCAAAATCCACTCCCTTTTTAAAATTTTGCCTCATGGTGAAGTCAACTAGATACCAAAGCACATCATTTAGCAGTATATGACTACAGTGTGAAAGAGGAATGAGGCTTAGGGTTGAAAACATATTCTAATAGACTCAGCCATGAAAACCATAATAGAACTTAGTGGCATGAGCTGAATCAGTATGTACACAAGGCCAATAACTCCTTATCAGGGAGCAATGGTCTGGACTCTGCCACTGTCTCCATGGATATTTTCACCTCTTTGCTTTCAAGATTTGCTATTTGCAAAATCAAAAGATTAAACCACATGTATTCAAAGGTTAATTGTGACCTCAACATTTTAAGAATCTGTTTTGTGTTATTGAATTTCTTGATAAAAATATTGCCTAACATCAGTGTTTAACTTTAGTTTATGTTTGTAAGAGCATGCTAAAAAAAATCTTACTGGAAAAATTTGGAGTTGAGGTTATCCCAGCTCCTAAGGTGACCACAGCACTTGAATCAGAATTAAGGGTTAATTCTTAACATGGGTTCTCTTCTCTTAGAGAAAAATTTGTTCCATGAACATTGCTTAATATATTATTTTTAATATTCCTTAGGGAGGCATGCAGAAAATTAAACAAGATGTCAACCTTTATTGGAAGAAATTATACTATCAGGCAGTTGCCTTGGCTTTACATCGCTTCCTTTTACCATGCAAGAAAGGAAAGGTCTACAGAAATAGCATTAGTTCAAAGCTCTGAATATGTTTAGGCAAGAACTTCTTTTCTGTTTTCTACTTGGTGAAGCAGAGCTTTATTAAACACTCACAGAATAGAAAATTAAAACCTAAATCCACGATAACTTGATCCATATCTTCCTAGAGAGCATTCATAAATTCACTGAGTTGTAAAATTCACTTATGCAAGAACATCTAAGTAATCCACAAAACTGTATTTTTTTATAGGTAACCATTTCAGAAATGCATGTTCAGAGTAAAAGGCAGGGCTATTCTAGAGAATTTAGCCAGCTTAGATATAACATAAAATCCCACACGTGCTCAAGCCACAATGTAAACAATACACTGGTGTTGTGGTTACAACATATAATTGTATCCATACTGATGACAGTATCTCACAGCCCTACTAAAACAAATGAACATTTTGTGGAATGTATCACAAAGGAATGCTTTGTGGAAAAACAATAAATTATAATAAAATGTGTTTTCACTGAAAAGTTTGAGAAATACGGTCACATATGTATAAATCTAAACTTGTTAAAGGTGTTAAATATGTGAATGCAGGACATTGTAAAGCTCATGTGAAATAACACATCCCATGTGAAGGGACATCAAAAATATCATAGAACATTCATTATAAATGTGGATACATCCTCCCATATATGGAATGTGAACCAAAAAGAAGATGAAAGGCATACAATATGGAAGAAAACAGATATTTTAGCTTAAAGAACACCTCAAGATTATTTAACACCTTTGCAAACAAATATCACACTCACAAGGGGAAAATAAGGTCCATAAGAGATAAGGAATTGAAGAAGGGGCCAGTGTTGGTCCAGGGAACATTATGGCTCTGGGTGGGTGGTCTGAGGATTGTTCATGTTCAGCTCAGTAGCATTTGCCTCTGACATCACTCCCTGCTCATGCAGCCTCCTGCTCTCTCCCTAGCAAAACCCTGCTCTTGGGAGAAAACCTCTAGATCACGCTCGTTATAGTACAAAGACTCATGCAGCTCCTCGAGACTCTTGGGGATTTCTTGGGGTAGGAAGGAATAAGGTGGAGATAGAAGAGGGGTTAATGGAGATCATATCAGTGAGTTCAGTTAAAGGAGTTTGGTACCGCTGGGAAAGAAAGGGATAGAATGTCTCCCCTTTCTTCCAGCATCTTAGTGGGGCCATGCCTGGTGATAGCTGCTCTCGCAAAAAAAAAAAAAAAAAAAAAAAAAGGCCCTGTTGTAAACAAGCGCCAATTTTCTTGCTATGCTAACAAGAGCTAAGTGACACAGTGGACAAGGCAAAGATGCTGCTCCAGGCTCAGTCTCTCTTTTCAATGATGATAATTTGCCACATCAAGTTACCTTTCCAGACACGAAGCACCAGAGGATTTTCTATTAAAAGAAAGACATTTTCTTGCTCATTACAGCCTGCAATGTAAAACGTCCAGAGATGCAAAGAGTCCTGTTTTCACCATTAAAGTAGAAATCATTTCTGGCGGCTTTGGGGAGAAAACGCAATTAT
>CAUYON010079850.1:0-37574 GCA_963573935.1 Arctocebus calabarensis
TAAGTACATTGGATACTTTTTCTTCCATTCTTGAGATACTTTGCTAAGAAGAATATGTTCCAGCTCCATCCATGTAAACACAAAAGAGGTAAAGTCTCCATCTTTCTTTAAGGCTGCATAGTATTCCATGGTATACATGTATCATTTTTTAAAAAAATAACAACCAGCCTGAAAATTATGGAATGGTTGTGAATGAAATCTTCAGTAAGCAATATCCAAAAATTACTTGGTTTCAAGTCCTTGCATGCCAAACAAATGAACATCAATCTCAGGTAATTTTCTTTTTATTTATTTATTATTATTTTTGTTTAAGGCAGAGTCTCACTATGTCGTCCTGGGTAGAGTGCTGTGGTGTCACAGCTCACAGTAACCTCCCACTCTTGGGCTTAAGCGATTTTCTTGCCTCAGACTCCCAAGTAGCTGGGACTACAGGCACCCACCACAATGCAGGACTATATTTTGGTTATAGTTGTCATTGTTGTTTGCCAAGCCGTGCTGGATTTGAACCTGCCAGCTCCAGTGTATGTGGCTGGCACCCTAGCTGCTGAGGAACAGATGCCAAGCCCTCAAGTAAAATGTATACAATATTTTTTTACTCTATGTAGTATGGCAGTTTCTCATGGAGGCACAGCTACACAAAGCAAACAAACCTGCAGCTATGTTAAAATAATAAATTAACTTCAGTTCTATACACACTCATGATCTCATATAGAAATAAAATACATACAATCATCAGCTGTTATACAAATTTTAAATAAGCATTTACTCATCAGATCTCCAATATCAATGTCTATTGCATGGAATTTTAGCTTTCCAGTATCCAGAATTAAATTTTGTATTGTACTGTATATGATTTATATGATATTTAGATGCTTCTTCTTAAAAGGTTTATGCTTCATATATATGCTTTTCCCCCTAAATGTATGCTGTTTGAGGACACACGTATTTTCTTTCTTTTATAGCACTTCAGAAATATCTAGTAGAATATAGTACCAAAAAAGGCACAAAGAATGACCAACAACTGATTTAGAAATATTAAACCATGTAATACTCTTTCTCTTAAGTTGTGAGATAATATCCATCACAAAGAAGCCAATTATTTAAATGAGACCAGGATGAAAAAGAGGTTAAGAAAGTATATAAGATACAAATTTAAGGAGACGCTTTCTCTCAGTGCAGATTTGGCACTTTCCTGAACCTATGAGCAAGAACCTTCTTCAGTTTTGACCCAAGCTGCCTTCCTATCCTCACCCTAGTCTAAGCCCTGTCTTTTAAAGTGCTGGTGTGGCTTAACAGCACTTGTGTGTTTAAAACCACATTTTTTTGGAACAAAAAACTTATTTTTAAAACTTTTAAGCATAGTGCATGAAGGAACTTTTTCTGTATAAGCCATGGCATCACTCCAGAAAATATCACAGTCATTGCTAAACATCTGCTCACCTTTGCCATCTGCTTTCAGCTTCTTGAGGTAGGACTATTTTCTGATTGCCACCTGCTTGTGCAGCTCATGTTTTCAGCCTTGTCATTCTTTACCAATTGTTGCTGTTCCTCTGGGACCAAGAGGTAAGTTGAAAGAAATTCTTTCTATTTTTGAGATATTACAATTGAATATATTTTTACCACTTTTTCTTTCCTCAGATTTTCCCTACATAGTCTATATGTTTCACATCCCATGAAGGCTATGTTTAACAGTTCGACCAAAATATTTCAAATTGTATATGAAGTCACCACATTGTGCCCCATGATTACACTAATGTACACAATTATGATTTAATAAAATTATAAAAAATAAAATAAAATATTATGTATTATATATTCATCAATGCTAAAGTGAAGATAATAATAAAAATAATAATTAACATGACAATAAAAAACCCTCAATGTTATTTAACAAAATCAGTAAGTTATCTCTGCTTAGGATAATATCGAATTTGATTTTGTAGTAGAAGGTTACAACATGCTTTCTTCTGCATGTTTTTCTTATGCGATAGAGAAGCATTCAGGAAAATAACAGAAAATTGATTATTGAAAAGTAAGACTGCAGCTGTGATCTTGCTATTATTAACATGATGAACTAATATAAGATTTCAGGATAATATGATGTCATATTTTAGTATTATAAAATAATGATAGATTTATAAAATTTATCTGTGATGATTTTTTAAAATGGCAAGGGACAGTGAATAGAAGTGTGTATACTTTTTGTATAGGGATAACAGAGCTGTAAAGACCCATTTTCATGGCTCGGCGCCTGTGGCTCAACAGGCTAAGGCGCCAGCTACGTACACCTGAGCTGGCGGGTTCGAATACAGCTCGGGCCCACCAAACAACAATGACGGCTGCAACCAAAAAATGGCCGGGCGTTGTGGCGTGCACCTGTAATCCCAGATACTTGGGAGGCGGAGGCAGGAGACTCGCTTGAGCCCAGGAATTGGAGCTTGCTGTAAGCTGTGATGCCACAGCACTCTATCCAGGGTGACAGCTTGAGGCTCTGTCTCAAAAAAAAAGAAGAAAAAAAGATCCATTTTCATTACTTCTTTTTTTTTTAGAAACACAGTTTCACTTTGTTGCCTTCAGTAAAGTGCAGTGGTGTCACAACTCACGGCAACCTCCAGCTCTTGGGTTTAGGCAATTCTCTCCCCTCAGCCTGGGATTACAGGTGCTGGCCACAACACCCACCTATTTTTTTTCTTGTAGTTTGACCAGAGCTAGGTTTGAACCCACTGCTCTCGGTATATGGGGCCAGTGCCCTACTCACTGAGCCACAGGTGCTGCCCCATCATCATTAATTCAATCAATGTTAAGCTTGATCTCCAAGATAAAGTTATATCTTTCCAGTTTCTCCACCACAGAAGTACTCTCAACTCCTCTTTCCTCACTCTTACTTTTTGGAAGGAAGTTAGTATGGACTCACCCCATCACCATGGACTGGCTCTGTTATGGCCACAGACAGAAGGGGGAGAATTAGCATAGCAGAAGTGTTAAAGGCTCACAAATCTTTCACACCTCTCTTCTGGAGTAGGTAGGAACCAATCACACCATTCAGGGACCCATCCCTAGTTTCACAGAGCAATAGAAATCCCAACAGAGGGGAAGCAAGTGTATTATATCTTCCATCTGTATTAATCTGAGAGAAGAGGCCCCAGATGAGAAGGAATCAGTATCAAAACTCTAGCAACACGCACACACACACACACAAAACCAGACTATATTGAGAACTCCGAAGGATCACAATAGCTCTCCAGTAATGAACTCTAACCAAATAAAATTATTGAAATGAGAATTATGGAATTCAAGTGCTTCTCATTTGGGTTCTCCCCTCTGTTACCAGAGGTTCTCCTCCCCCTCTTTCACTTAACTATCTCTTTCATCTTTATTAAGCTATGTCCTTTCACTTACTCTCATTGTTAGGGGTTGCATTCTTCAAACCCCAAGATCAAGGATCCAACACAGAAGTTCCAGCTACATTCTTTGGGGCTGTCATCTAGAATTTGACATATCTTGTGGTAAGCAATCGGAACAGTACTTGACTCTCTTCTTTTTTTTCTACAGCCATGAAGACAAAAACACTGATCATCTATCAGCAAATATACATGTGTATTGCAGTTTCTGACCAATACACATACAAACAGGTGACAGACTTTTGGAGAATGGGCCTTTGAATCCCCCTTAGCTCTAGCAAGAGGTGCAGCCTCCACAAGGGGTACAGCCTCCGGAAGGATTGCATCTCCCTCAGTAAGGGGAGCAGAGCAAAGGAGTGCAAGAAAATATTTGGAGGTTCCAGAACCCATTCTGTTTCTACTATCTATCTCTAGTTGAGAGCCTAAGAGTGAGTAGAAGCATTAGTCAGAGGTCCTGGGGTCTCTGGCAACAGTTGTGACTCCATGGCACTGATGAGCTTTCTAAAAAATCCCCCTGAGCATGCATTCCTATGTACTCTTACTGTTGGCCCATGTCTCCTGGGTCCCAAGACTCTTGCTTGCCTGTCTCTACAGATAAGTGGTAAGGTTTCTCCTGCACTCTGGGAAAGGAACCAGGATTGCTCTCTAGAGTGTGTTTCCCTTATGGTTTGCTCATATGCTTTGCTTGGTAGTGCATGTAAGTAATGTTGGTAAGGGACTGCTTTGTGTACTTGGTTACGTTTGTGCTGACTTTTCTTGGTGTTTTCCCTTGTCCTTCCCTCCAAAATTAATCTCAATTGGATTTTATGTATGTTTGCAAAAGAGGCTGAACTGTGCTGCTGTTAGAGAAATCAGAGATTGAGACTCTTGGCTCTGAAGAGAGGGGCATTTTACTCCTCCCTGGAAGATATTCCTGGGTGACCAGGAACATGCATGGGAGTATAAAGAATGGCCCCATAAGTAAACCCCCACATATTAATGAAAAGTGGATCATTCAGGAAACATATATAAGAGCTTGTCTCTCAGTGTTTTGGTCCCTTGCAGAAGTCTTAGACCCTAGAGAGAGAAACTGAGACATATAAGAGGGTGGAACTGGCTCTGTCAGTAAGATCCTGAGAAGTTACACCCACAAGCACCGGCCTATGGAGCCACACACGTTAAAATCCTTGATTATAATTTGGTTCCTTCTTTAAAAAAAATGGGAAATTGGTAAAAAAAAAAAAAAAAAGTCAAAGAAATGAGGAAAGGCAAAGAAAATGACTGTCGGAACTTTTTTTTTTTTTTTCTGGTCTATTGATATAAATGGAGTAGTTCAAAGATATGCTAAGTTTTTCTAAGATTTCATTTGGTTGTGACTAAGTCTGGTGCAAAAGGTCTTCTCTTCTTCTTCTCATTCTTCTTCTCCTTCTCCTTTTCTCTGTTCCTCCTTTTCTCCTTTTTTTCCTTTTCTCCTTCTCTCCTTCTTCCTGAAAGGAATACTCAACCCACTGTAATGGTGTTAAAGTATCTCTCCACCTGTTCCTTTCAACCTTGATTTTACTGAGTTTGGTCATTAATGCTTTGCTGATTTTCTCAGGAAAAAGAGAAGTTACAAGCACTGTGCTTCTCAGCACTCTCATAGACTTAAGAGCTTCTCTACCACATATCTGACAAAAGGTTTATTCATAATGGAGTATTGGAAGGAACATTCCTGGTGACTCCACACTGGAATGCTTCCTCAACAACTACAAGAATCTTGCTATCTGTGACTTGGACAGAGACTCAGTTCCAAAGAGGCTTAGCAATACATAGCACTATTAGAAGAAACACTAAGTCTAGCCAAACCTGCTCTTTCCACCTGTGGCTAGTGGAACACTGGAACCTAGTAGATGAAAATTACTACACCAGTAAATGTGATTAAATTTGTGTAAATGACTCACTGTGGGATGGTCATGCACCTCAGTATGATATTCTAGTCCATATAGGGATGCCCATGAGTTTAGAATGAGTGGGCTCCTCCAAGCTCATGAAAGGATGACCTTATGGTCAAAATGAGTGGGCTTCTGCATGTCACAGGGAGAATGACCATGGCTGGAGTCACTGGTCAGAGGGAAGATGACTAGACATGAGTCATCTATGTCTGCACTCATAGATGGAGAATTATTCCTCAACTTTTGGCACCCCACTAGAAAGCTAGGATGCATTTTACAAGCATTGGAACCTCTAAAGAAAGAAAGCCAATTTTTTCTATCTTGCAGTCTTATTTTGCCAAAGGGAAAATAGTCCTCTAGCTGTGGTGTTCTCTTCCACTAGTCAGAAATTCCCAAGGCAGATACTGTTACCTTATCTTGGTTCACCAACAACACCTCCAACAGTGTCATCAGCACCTTTAGGGGAGCAGAGTAATGAACCTAAGAGAGAAAGGCCAGTCTTAGAGACCTCTGCTTACCCCACAGGCATAGTGATATGAAAACTGCTTGAGTGTGTACTCCATTCTCATTAACCAAAAGTGAAACAAATTAAGAATGGTTTGGAAAATTTTTCAGATAATTCTTGCAGGCAGAATGGGGACTGAATATCCTATTCTGGGCAAGGAAAAACACCCCTAGAAAAAGGTAAAAACAGAAATAAGCTGATCAAGGCAGAATAAAGACAGTTTAGCTGACTTACTTTTAAACCAGCAGGTAAATTACTTATCTGAGCAGTTCCTGCTTGTACTAGAAGCCTGGCCTGTAAGGGATACAGCTTGCAAACACCCCTGTTGAGTTTACAGTTGCATGACTATAAACACTCTGAAAAACATAATGGCCATAGAGGAAGCAATGTGCAAGGCATGGGAAGGAACATTAATCATCCCCTGCTCAGTCAACAGTCAAAGGAAATACTCATTGTGGGGATTTGTATTATGGCCAGGGCAGAGATCAAGGGAACAGCTTGAACCCTGAGACATTGGCAGGAGGGCTTGTGCCCTAATCCACAGAGGAAGATGCCTCTGGTTGGAGATCAGAGGAAAATTCCTCTTTTCCACAGATTCTTCAGAGGAGGCTGACACCATCACATCTGCTCCACAGAGAACTAGAGGGGATTAACCTACTCCAATGAGTATGTATGAGTGACCACAGACAGAAGGCTGCCCCCATAGCAGGCTCAGGATTCAGATTTCTCATGGCTGTTCAGACCCTTAAAGTTAACGATTATAGATAGAATAAGAACTAACATGCTTACTCAGAGAAACTGCTGACTTTTATGTTCCCTTCCTCAACTTATCCTCTGGGCTAAATAAGAAGATAGCCTTCAATTAAAGTTGAGTGGACCAAAGACTCATGGCCACTCACTGGAACTTCATAAGCTAGAGGTGGTCCCCCGTATCTTTGAAAATTCTATTCTATGTGTCCAGTCTTTTTATCTCTCACGCTTTTAACTTTAGTTTTCTTTGGTCTACCTCCACCAGTTCCACAGGTCTTAAAGGACTCTTCCCCCAGGGTGGGAGTCTGGCAATTCTGTTAAGTATATAATTGTCTTCTAAGAGTTAAAGCAACATTTTAGCTTCTTGTAGAGAGATGTAAGGTTACTGATTAAACATTGACCTTAATTGAAAGAAAGAAAGCTTTGACAAAGGCTAGAAAGTGCGGTGACTTGTAGTTCATAACAATATGTCCCCTGAAAGTACCAGGTACACTAGTGAGAGACAGGCATATTAGAAGATCCTAAGCGGGATGCTGAGAATTGTTTTCAGCTGATGTCTATCGGCTGAAAATAAAGACAAGAAAAAGAGAGCAGCTCTAGTCAAAAAGGGCAGCCTGGCAGGAAAGCCTTGTTCAATGTACAGGGGTAATTACTGAAGATAAGTTTGTCCCCAGATTTGAAGGCCTCAGAGATAATCTGTCTCCTGCCTGCACTTCTCTCAAGTTCTGGATTTTTTACCCCCAGTTCTGTAACTATTAATTGGGTGTATGGAAGGCCAGTTTCTAATCTTTATCCCAACTGTTACAACTATTCTATCATGTATTTCTAGTTATACCTAAGAGTCTTAACTACACTCTTAAGAAGAAATATACTGATTAAAACTTGAACAACAATATATGTAAATATGGTACAGGATCCTATGCTTTCCTCTGTTAAATACAGAGGTTAAATCTAAAAGTATAAGCACTGGTGAAAGGAATGAATGTACGGTCAACATATTCTTTTCTTGCTTTTTACAGCTCACTACAGTTAAAATTAGCAGAACCTAAGACCTAGATTTATCAGACATGAGTCACAAACTAACAGAACCTGATACACCCTACTTCACATCCAGACATTGAGACCAGTTGGTGATAAAGAAATGGCTTTGAGTCACAGCCCTCTCCTCCTTATAACCTTTTTGACTCTAGAAATTTGGAAAAGGGACAAGATAAAATTCCCTTCCAATGAGATGAAAATAGTTGGACTTACTTGGTTAAAAATGTTATGAACCTGATTTTTGTCTTGCAGAAGAATCAGGTCTTTATATAACATTTAATAGGAGATTTTACTTCATTTAACATGCTCAGAAACTTCACTATATTCCATTACAGCCAAAAGAATCTCACCTATCATGATTTATATGGGTGGGGGCCAGTGAGACAGACTGGAATTAAACAATATTATGCTGAGTAACATTGGAGTAAAGGAAAAGATAAAGATGGAAAATTTTAAATTCCTTGAACATAACAACAGTTAAACAAGTTATCAAAACCTGTGGGATACTACAAAAGGAGTCTTAAGAGAGAAATTTATAGCATTAGATGCCTAAACCTAAAAAAACAGGAAGAGAACACATCAACAAACTAATGAATCACCTTAAGGAAATGGAAACAGAAGAACATTCTCATCTCAAACCTAGAAGAAAAAAATAAATAACAAAAATGAAGTCATAAATTAATGAAATTTACAATAAAATAATCATTCAGAACATTAATTAAACAAAAAGTTGTTTCTTTGAAAACATAAATAACATTGATAACCATTGGCTAGATTAAATAGAAACAAAAAAGCAAAATCTCTAATAACTTAAATCACAAATGAAAAAGTAGAAATAACAACTGATATCACAGAGATAAACTAGATTATCTCTGACTACTACAAGAAACTCTATATGCAGAAATTTGACAATGGGGAAGAAATGTACCAATTTCTAGAATCACACACTCTCCCTAGACATAACCAAGAAGAAATAGATCTCTACCGCAGACCAAAATCAAGCACTGAGATTGAAGAAACAATAAAAAAAACTTCCTACAAGAAAATTGCTCTAGATAGAGGGCTCAACACCAGAATACTATCACACCTTCAATGAAGAGCTTATACCTGTACTGTAGAAATTATTTCAAAACATTGAGAAGAGAAGAATCTTCCCCAATGGATTCTGTGAGGCAAACATCACTCTGATACCAAAATCAGGAAAAGACCCAACTAAAAAGGAGAACTACAGACCAATTTCACTGATGAATATGGATTTAAAAAATGCTCCATGAAATCTCAGCCAATAGATGACAGCTACATAAGGGAGGGGAGGGGTGGGGGGAGGATGGGTTGAGGGAGGGCAATTAGTGGGAACACACCTATGGTGCATCTTAGCAGGGTACTGGCGAAACTTATTAAAGGTAGAGTATTTTATATAGTGATCAAGGAAATGCCATGAAGGATATCTGTAACAGTATGATCAAAATATTTCTGAATGTATATGAATCGTGCCCTGTGATTGCACCAATTACATAATTATGATTCAATAAAATTATTAAAAAAAAAAAAAAAGAACTGAAATTGCATTTATGATAGTCGAGGAAAAACAGTGAGAATTCCCTGCTTATCATAATCTTCCCTTCATGTTGAATTTCTTACATACGTTTTTACTTATCTTCTTAGACATTATTTTGTGAATCACCTAAGATACATTTATAGAAATAAAATAATTAGGAGGAAACAAAATAGGGCAGTAGGCAAGTTTCAAGAATTTATTTTTAAGGCAGTTTTTTCCTCCTCTACTTCAGATTCAGCAATAGTTTATACCAGTATCTTCCCTTTTGCTGCTTGCTTAAAAATAATTGCAAAATTCAGGAGGGCATTTCCTGAGAACAGATTTTATAGAAATGTGAAACCAATGTGGTGTAAATGGTATGATGCAATCATTACCTGGATTGACTGCGTTATAGGATTGGTGGTATAAAGGTTTCCTGATATCCAGTCTAAGGCCAGGCCCGTAGAAGACCCCAACATAGACAGAGAAGCAAACTCGGTCCTGTTAGTGCCATCTGTCTTCACTCTGTGGATTTCACCCTGGGAAGAAAGACAGGAAGAGGAGATGAGGCATTTCAAGACCACAACTTCTACAAAAGAGTATCTTCTTCACAGTGGCTAATGTCAGCTGCCTTGTTCCTTTAGCTGGCCCCAGAAAGCAAAGATAAGTACAAGTTCAGCTCCACTGGTAGGCTGAACATGTATAGTGCTAAGGCCAGCCATATTTTCACACTGATTTTTAAGTGTGTGATGGGAATACACAAAGCTTTGCTATTGAAAAATACAGAAAATTATTTTTTAAAATACAGAAAAATTTCCTAACTACCAGAGGCATTAGAGTCATTAAAAAAAAAAAAGTGCAGTACCTGTGGCTCAGTCAGTAAGGCGCTGGCCCCATATACTGAGGGTGGCGGTTCAAACCCTGCCCCACCAAACTGCAACAAAAAAATAGCTGGGTATTGTGGCAGTCCCAGCTACTGGGGGACGAGGGGACTGAGGCAAGAGAATCACCTAAGCCCAGGTATTTGTTGGAGGTTGCTGTGAGCTGTGTGACAGCACTCTACCAAGGGTGATAAAGTGAGACTCTGTCTCTACAAAAAAAAGAATCAAGTCACAGATGTGGATCAGAAGGCCGGGATATATTTTTCGTAAGGGCAACAAAGATCAAATAGAAAAATCTTTCCTTTCTTCCTGCTTTATATTCTTCTTGCTCTTTCCCCATCCCCTGGAGAGTGGCAAGGAGAAAAAGTCCCTAGTGGAAGGGAATTGGAGGAGTGTTTATTCTTAGCCTGGAGGCAGATTCTGAACAAGCCCAGCAGCCACATCAAACACTTTCCTGGAAGTCCCTCAGGAAACTACTACTTTGGTCTTGAATTATGGTCATTTTTATGTCAATGTGATATTTCCTACTAAGCTGAAGGCTCATTCTGGGCAATCTTTGTAACTGCTGCTTCTTAGAATATATTCTGTAGTTAGAAACAGGTAGTTCTGTACAGGTCAATTATAGGCCCTGATTACATACTTAATGAATGAATTAAACAATACAAATAGTTTAGATCTGATCATTGTTCTAGTGCTAAAGATTTTTTTGATCTTTGCTCCAGGCCAAGTTCCCATTTACATCCCTCTGATCAAAAACCTTCTGGACCCAACAAAAGTTTATTTGTAAGAAGGCAACAGTGCAAACTCTTCAAGAATAAATTACACACAGGACTTTGAATGTTATTCAAGACTTACTGGATTCTCAACCCAATAGATGTATTGCTCTGAGTCATCAAAATCGACATCGTAACCATTCTTAACCCCTGCTATGGGGACCATAGCATCGTTGCTCTTCACATCAGGATTAAGGGAGATTCCAAAAATTATATTTGCTCTTACAGTTATTAAGAAAGGCTGATCATCTGTGAAAATAGCAGAATATCACTTAAAATCATATCCTACTATTCCAAAACATTTGAAGTGAGGGAAGGTAGTAGATTTGTTACCATGGTATGGACTCAAACGCCATTGCAGCATTGCAGCAATAAACACAATGTATGGTAGAAATATCATCAGGAACTCATGGGTCTTCCCATGGGTTACAGTAGGTTGCTACATCACAAGACCTCCACATATAATACTGTTTGGATTTTTCCAAGGCTAATTGGTATTTATCTTACTCTTCATTAATTCCTTACTCACATGTATATACCATTCATGTTTGCTAAACATCATAGTCAGAAGTTCTACCATTTCCACGCACAGATAAACTTCACCAATACTGAACTCAAGGAAAACAGAGTTAGGTTTTGCAAAAAAAAAAAAAAAAAGTAAAACTTTTAGATTATTCTTGGTGAACATTAGTTTACAAGCTATAACCACATTCAGGTTAAAAAAAAAAAAAAAGCCACCATAAAGTGTCCCCTAGAGATTTTAATCAATAAATAAATCAATTATTACTTAAATAGTATCTATCTTCCCCCACTAGATTCTGACACCCAAAGAGCAATGATTGTATCTAATTTGCTCACAATTATGTCCCCAGGGCCTGGTACAGAGCCCAGCATAAAATAGTTGTATTTGCTAACTTGATGAATGACCATATGACCATAAATGAATTGAGGCATAAGTGAATATATACATAATGTCTTCTAAAGTTCTCAAAAAGATCTATACATTGCCACTTAAACACCCCGTAATATCCTATTTAACCTATTACTGCAATTCACCTCCTTAATACAGATAATTTAATCTTTATCTGGGCTGTAGTCCCATGATAAAATATTTAAAATCCAAGAGTGAATTTTTATTCTAAACCTCTTCTCTGAGAAAAGGAAACATTCCAATACAGATTTTATTATATATAAGATATCACATATTATGACAAAGCATAAAATGACTAATCATTGCATAACTTCCAAGAGATAAAAATGATGTTTTCATTATTTTGATAATCTGGGAAGCTGTACATCCTTATCAGGAAGACTTTGATGCTTTTTCTTTACTTATTTTCACACCTCATTAGTGTTTCCTTGTTCCTGTTTATCCTACTACTGATGAATAACTCACTGTTTATAAACTTAGAACAAATTTAAATGTAATTTACTGTAAATTTTGCAGCTATTAATGTTTTGCATTTTGTAAAGTACTACAAGATATAGTAAGTAGGGTTTCACAGCAAGCTTGCAAAGTTGTTTGCAGCTGGGATGAATGAGACTCTCAGGCACTGTGTGACTTCTGCTGGAACAATGTAACACAGGACAGACCCTGGACCATGAACTTCCAAGTCCTTGCTCTTTCCACACTGCCTTGCTTCTGAACAACTACAACTGCCATAAGAATCACCCCTCTTTGACTCGGTACCTGTGGCTCAACAGGCTAAGGCACCAGCCACGTACACCTGAGCTGAGGTTTGAATCCAGCCTGGGCCCGCCAAACAACAATGATGGCTGCAACCAAAAAATAGCCGGGCGTTGTGGCGGGCGCCTGCAGTCCCAGCTACTTGAGAGGCGGAGGCAGGAGACTTGCTTGAGCCCAGGAATTGGAGGTTGCTGTGAGCTGTGATGCCACAGCACTCTATCCAGGGTGACTCTGTCTCAAAAAAAAAAAAAAATCACCCCTCTTTAACTGAGAATGTGCCACAGAGCAGGCACCAGTAAAATATCATTACTTAATTTATCTCCCGGATGCTTCCTAATCCTGTTTGCTAGATGGTTGTCTCCTCCAACTTGCAATTGCAAAGAGTGCAGGCCACACACTCCTCACTGCTCATCCAATTACCATTCATTTCACTTCATTAGGATAATTAAAACATGAATGCTATGAGTTTCAGATGTACCATGAAATTCTATCAAATGATTTTTAATTATTTATTATTATAGGTTATAAATGCTTATTGCTTCAAAAAAGTAAGAACTATTTCTCAATTTTATAGGAGAGCTTGAAAGTTTACTCATTCAAAACCTAATACTGCCCTCCTTAATGGGTAACTTTACTTCCGCTTCATCGGGAGTTGTTTCTCAACCAAAGCATTGTTCGGGATCTAAAAACTTTGCATTTCTCATCCATCATACACAGGCCTCCTAAACTCCTCTGAGGAGTTCTTCTTCCCTTAAGAACTGCCCAGCTCCACATCTTCCTGGTCTATTATCATTGCTTCCCGGGATGGGTCTCAGGCCCTTTATTGGATGACTGCTGCTGTATTTGAGAAAGTTACCACCAACAAGCATTCGCCAGCAGAGGGCAGCACATCTCTGAGCGCTGTGCTGGCTGGAAATGTGAGTGGCACAGTAGGGGTGTTGACAGAGGGGGACTGAGAAGGAAGTGGCCAGTGAGGGGATGGTGACACTGGAGGGTGCGTGAAAAGTGCTACATGAGAAAGCAAAACGTAGTGATTTTATGACACTGTGCGCCTCTCTAAGGGGAAAACGGATAGGAAGGAGATAACATGGATATTGGAGAGCTTGTCATTCACTGAACATTCACTGGCTGGCACAGAAGCCCTCAGCGCAGGATGGGGAGGGGTTCGGGAGGAGGACGGTTCAGCTGCTCTGGCTCAGGGAGTCTCAGTCTTTTAAAATCCAAGCTCATCTCTTCATTTCTACTTTTCACATCATTATCCCATCAACGTTACTGCTAGCAAAGCAAAGCAGAGACCACAGTCAGAAACAGGAGACCAGAGTTGTAATTCAAGGGCTACAATTATGACCTTTACACCTAGGTCAAAATTCAGCCATAACTGACCACCCTGACCAGCCCTGCATCCTTTCTTGGACTAAAAGCAAAGAGTATTTTCTTCTTATCTTGAGCACAGTCACTGAAGCAAGTGCTTTGTACCCTGTACATGAGTCAGAAACCTACTTTGTACGTGGGGTTATTTTAGGGGGTGCTGAGGAGATGTTTGGCCTGAGTTTTGTTTGTTTATTTGGTTCTGGCCTTATGGGGAACATATTTTCTAAAGAATAAAAAAATAAGGCCGGGCACTGTGGCTGATGCCTATGATAATAGCACTCTGGGAGGCTGAGGCCAATGGATTGTTTGCACTCAGGAGTTCTAGACCAGCCTGAGCAAAGCAAGACCCTATCTCTACTAAAAATAGAAAAACTAGCTGGGCACCTGTAAGTCCCAGCTACTGAGAAGGTTGAGGCAAGAGGATCACTTGAGCCTAGGAATTGGATATTACTGTGAGCTATGACACCACAGCACTCTACCCAGGGTGACAGAATGAGACACTGCCTCAAAAAAAAAAAAAAAAGTTTCATACAGAGAGAGCTCTCATTTTATAATTTTATAACATATAATATACAATTTTTTAAAAAATAGAAATCTCATAATTCCTCTACTCATCTGTAACTACTATTGCCTTTATCTGTGTTTTCTTCTAGATGTTTTGATGTATATTTGTACAAGGCTGATATTGGACAATTCTGCTTTAACTGTATCACACAACCACTCTTCTAAACCTCCTGTTGGAAAAAAATTTGCGACCTTTTTTTGGTGACAATGTATTGGCACACAACTAGTACTCAGAACCTAACTGGGAAATACTGAAAAAGTTCCACCTGAGTGAAGCAAACCCATGGGAAAACAATTAGTGGAATTATTTGCGAAACAAAAAAAGATGCTGTTTAGAATTAACACTTATCATCATCAGATAGTAACATTGATTATACCAACCCCCAACACACAGTTCAATACTTGTATTTGAATGAATGCTTTGTATCTAAATGTCTATCACCCAGTTTAATCTTCTGTCAACAGGGATTAGGTGGATAATAAGTCTCTGGGGAAAAATGGCAAACACCAATCCCTTTGTGAGCATTACAAATAATTAAAATCTTTCATCGTGAAACTATCACCGCACAACAGTCCATGAGGATGGAATTTGGTTTCGGTAAGCCTGTATCTGCAAATCTGTAAACAGTAAATTTCCTGAATGCAATATGTATTTCCCCACTTGAAAACTAAACTTCCCTCTACACTAGGACTCCATTGTCTTTTAACTTAGGAAAATGGTGCCGTTAAGCATTTAATTTTAATTTACCTGCAGTTATTTTTATCAGCATCAAAATACATTCGCTCCCCTTCACTGAGAAATGAAAGAAACCTGGGTTTAGAGCAAATTTCTAGATTTTGAGCAATGGAGAATGACTTTTAAGAAGGGTTTATGATCCACAAGTACACACTTCGGAAGAAATCTCTTCCACGGACCGACTGCTCCTTTTCCTTCCTTTCTTATTCCCTTTCTCACGACTGTCTTGGTATGATCCTCCTCATGTTCTACAAGTGACCCAGCAAAATATCTCTAGGATGAGATGAAGATTAAATTGCACAAATAACCACGTGATATCTCCTCCCGAGACAGTTCTTCTTCTGAAAGTATCGGATGGGAATAGTGAAGGTCAGCAGCCCAGGCTAGAACACTCATCGCTGACTACTGGTTATGAGAATGAAATCGAGACAATGGACACAGACATTGCAGCAAGACACAAATGCTAAGAATGTTCACTGCTCAAATGCAGAATCTCATCCCATAAATTCATCCAAGTACAAAGTTATGATTTAATAAAAAATAAATAAATAAAATAAATGAATGCAGAATTTGGAGCTTCCCATTATCATAGCTGGTCAGAAAGGTCTAACCATAGCCAGGTGAGTAAAAACAGGAGGTACAGATTGCTTGGTTCCGGGTATAGACAAATTAGTTCCACATACAAGAACGATATCATGACTGAGGCACTCAATTAAATCACCCACAGAGCACAGACAACGGCACCATCCAACCATCCAAGGGGACACAGCAGATGCTGGGTTGCAAGTGGGATTAGAGTTTCTGCTGCCTGGCACCACCTGTGACCAGCTCCATTTTGAGAGCTCACTGAACCAGCATACCATACCTCTCAAGCAGGTCACAGAATCGGCAGAGAGACTCCATCCTGAAGGACAAATGCAGGAGTAAAAAAGAGGCCCCTGTGAGGAAAGCAGGCACAGATGGCTGCAACGGGCGGAGGCACACGGATTCTCGGCTGTAGGAGAAAGAGAAGGAAGCACAGGTGAGTGGAAAATCCTGGCTTTGTTTTCCTTAAACTACTTTACCCTTTTCTAGCATTAGGCTTTCAACATACAATTAATTCATAAAAGGAAAGACTGGCGCAAGGTCACAGGTCATCCGAACAAATGGCCACAGAGGGATCGGGAATTTAGTAATAGGAGCTAGGATGCTAAATAATAACCTTCCTTGCTTGATCTAAAAGAGATCTTTTCACATTAAATGAAAGTTGTGTGTTTGCCGGGCGACTCTGACATTTACCTAGTGTTGTCATTTACCTAGTATTTGGTCAGATAATAATCTTTTATTTTTCTACTGATGACATCTGTGCATCTCTGCTCCTTGAGAAGAACCCTGTCTGCGTGCCCTTAGCACCCACTGGACACATTCATGGAGTGTTCCCTAGGTCCTATCATTCTCATCACATTACTGTGCTGGATTATTAATCCATTCATTCTCCCGTAATTACTCAGCATTCACTATACATTAAACGCCATTCTCAGCACTGAGGATACTATAAAAGTGGAGTATATATTTTAGCAAAAAGAGAGAGAACTAAACTCAGAGTGTGTGTGTGTATAATTTCAGGATGAAAGTTTAAAGAGCAAAAAGAATTATGAGGGGCAGCTACTTTAGGTAAGATGGTTAAGGAAACACTCTCTGAGAAAGTGATGCTTAGGCAGAATCCTAACTGACATGAAGGAGAAACTCTTGCAGAGATCTGCAAAGGAGATGTTCCAGACAGAGGGAGAAGCACATACACAAGTTCAGAAGCGCCAAGTCTCCGGGCTCGCTTCCAGGCCAAAAGGCAGCCCAGTGTGGTCAGAGGATGAGAGAGGAGAGGCCCAGATTCTGATGTGTGGTAAGTCAGTAACTTAGGTTTCGAGGAGAGAAGATTAAGTCTCCTCCCACCCGAAGAACGCTAGGCCCACTCTTGACATCACCCAGCCACACACACCACATACTCTGTGGCTCAAGGCAATGGTGCCTGATGACTGAGTCCTAAATGAAGCTGCGAAGTCAGAGTGGCAGCAGGAAGAGGGGATCTAGGTACTATCTAGTCTGTACTATATTAGTGAGCTAAGGAAACAGACTCAGAGAAAAGCCAAGTGCTGGACACAATGACATAATCAGATGATCTGTTGTTACATTCAAGGTCTGTGTTCTCCCTGGTAAATGAAAGTAATGGAATGTTAGGAACTGGGGAAAGTATGGAGTGGGGGGTAAGCGGAAAAAGAAAATTTATTGCCCAAACAAATGGGTTTGGAACAGTGTGCACTTAGCATTCCCAGGATACATGTTTTTCCCAGCTACTCCCAGGCAGGAAGTTAGGCAGCATCACTTACAGCTTGGTTGTTTTGAAGGATGGACCGCAACTATCCCCAGAGGCCGTTGGACATTTAACATTATAACTGACTGGTTCCCTCCATGCCACTTGTTGGCCTGCATAACCTTTTCCGTAGCACCGTTACTCCAGTACACAAAATCCTCAAAGAGAGTTAGGGCGTAGGAACGCTGCAGAATCTGCAAGGCAGAATGGAACACTGAGTCCTCCCCCAGAAACAAAAGCCAAGTGAATTCAGTTAAAGACGATGTCTGTTGAAGAATATGGTTTCCTTTAGTACGGTATTACTCAATCAAACACAGGAACCCACTGTGCAAGAGAGAAACAAAGATGATGCCACTGTCCTACATCCCCCCATCCCCCTCAAAATACTGTCACGTACACCTGTCATTTACTCTTCATGTTGACCTTGGTGTTACACAGGGCATCCGTTTTACAAATGAAACACACTGATGCACAGAAAGCAAGGTGGCATTTCTGGATCCCCTACTAGTTAGAGGTAAGATGCAACTAGAGACTTAGAGGCTCCTCATCCCCTACATCACGCCCCAGCCCCAGCCCCTGCCCCAATGCCACCACTCCTAGTCGGGGCTGTTTCTCCCTCTTGTTCTGCCTCTCTCTGCTTTATTCCAGTCTGTTCTAGTTTAACTACAGATTTCCTGAAGGCAGGGAGGCCCTCCCGGGGTCTCTTCATGTCCCAGGAACTACAAACAAGGGCAATTTTAAATCAAAGTCAATAACAACTTTTTGGTAAAACACATATTATCTGCACTTTCACATCTAGCTTGTGAAAATAAACTCAACAGAACTTACTAGGTAAAAAAAATTAAATATAAACAGATTATAATCCAGTTAAATTAATTTTTGCTTAATACAACGTTTAAAGGTACAGAAGCAACAGAATCACATCTGCACCCAACTAAATCACACAAGCTATTACTCCCTGCTGGACATGGCACAATTGTAGCAGGAACTGAAATAAAAATATTTATTTTCCTATTAGTAACAGAGGATAAGTGGACCTGATCATTTCTATGGCATGAAAATTAACTTCTGAACGTTCCTGACCCCCATCTACTTTCTATGTATCCACTTCTGTAGTTTACTTTGGTTTTCCTCACCACCAACTTACCAAATCACTGGCTATCACCTGCTTCCGATGTTGCCCATTATAATCACAAAAGTCTATGTAATCAAGATAGGCGTCCATGAAGTAGAGCAGTCTGTTGGGGTAGTCAATGGTCAAGCCACTGGGCCAGTGGATCTTGTTCTGGATAATGACAGTGCGCGAAGTGCCATCCATGCTGGCTCGTTCAATACGAGGGTGTTGACCCCAGTCAGACCAGAACAGGAGATGTTCACTGTAAAAAGAAAGGAATCACCAACTGCAGGGTACATATTTCAATATTAGGAATATTACAACTGTCATTTTTAAATAATACGACATCCTGTTGTTTGTGCTCTGCTTCAAATAAATCATCCCCAATTCTGAATATATACCCAGAATATTATCTCCTCTGGGTGTCACAGAGTAAAACTGCAATCATAATGCAATCACAAGCTATCTGGATGTTTTCAGATTGTTCATAACACATGCAGTTCCCTATGGCATTGAAATGCCTTGGTGCATTCACGTTTGTGTACAACCCACAAATAGTTGATGGGGAAAATCCATCTTTCCTTGTTTGTCTACCCTGTCATGTTTTAGAAAAGGGAAGCAATTTACTCCTTATGAGATATTTGCCATAAATCTCACTAGTGTGTCGTACTTTGCAATAGCTAGGAAGTCAGCATCAAATTTACCAGCAGTCTGCAGAAAAGACTCTAAGTTAGAGAATCTAAGAAAATTCAAGGATGAAAACCATCAAAGATTTCTAAACACATGAGGGAATTTACTTCTTCCCTCTAGGACCAGCCGGCAAAGATTTTCTTCATGTACATGTATGACTTAAAAGGAAAGCTCTAATAAACAAAATGAAACTGAAGCAAAAGGTATTAGAATAACACAGCGAACTGGCCCCTCGATGGAATATTATTACACGCATTCATTAGAAACTTAATTTTATAATGATACAACAATCGTTTCAATAGTTATATTGTCAAGAGAATAAAGCAATGTGATCTTAAAATGAAGTGAACAACGAATTCCTCTGACATTTTATGTTGACTATTCAGCTAAAGAGGGAATAGTAGCAATCAGTTGGATGTCTACTACGTTTAAACAAGGGATCATTTTAAATTTTGCATATCAGCTACGGCATAGTACTGTTGGCTTTCCCACATTATAAGCAGACCAAGGCAACATAATTCAAAAAATAAATTACAAGTCTTACTTCATTCTGGGATCTAATGCTAGTCCCCTGGGATTTGTTACATTTTTACTAATCAGCACAGTCCTGTGGCTCCCATCAATTTTAGCGACTTCAATTGTTTCCAGAGCATAGTCTGTCCAGTAAAGATTACGACCCACCCAATCTACTGCAATAGTTTCAGTCAAGACGACATTACTATCAAATACCTAAAGACAAAAGCAGATAAAGGGTGAGTTCTAAAGAGAAAAAAACAAATGCAAACATGGAAATACGAACATCTAAAATAAACCGTCTAACTTGTCCTATAATGAATTGTAGAGATGAGAAAATTTTGTCTTCCCGCGTAGCTAGCCACCAGTTTAACAGCAGCATTTTCTGGGAAAAATAAATAAAATTTCATAGCATTGAATAGTTTAAGATAATTCTATTGCTACACTAGCATGAAAAGAAACTTGAAAGAACAATTGAGAAATGTCACTAAATTAAAGTTAAGAAAAGCAATCCCTTAATTCTCTTGCATTTTGTTTCTGCTCTCGCCCATCAGAAAAGACTGTAAAAGGGAATTCAGAGACATTAGGAAGATTCTGCATTACATGACCTGGAGTTCAGAATGAAAAATCTGCCTTTAGAGAATACCCTCGTCTCTAAAACACTCGTAGATCGGGAGGGATGAACATCCAGCCCTTGGGATGTAATGTGGCCTTGAAGGAGCAGGGAGAGCTCCCCGGATGACGTGCCACCTCTCACTGGTGAATACAGCAGCAAATAGACCCAAGGCCAAGAAACTGGTCAGGCGAAAGTCAACAGAAATGTACTTACAACTCTCCTATCTGTTCCGTTTTGAAACGCACTCCAGGTTTTCCGCTGATTTGCATCAGACCAAAAGATACGACCAGTAACTGAATCAAAATCCACAGCTATAATGTGGGAGCCGTCCTGGATGAGAGGGTAGATGGTATGCAGCTGGGAGGTAACATTGTCAGCAATAATTCTGTTCTGACTCGCCACAAGTAACAGCAGACTTTCAGTGCCTGTCCAGGAAAAAAGGCCAAAAATGTCAATGATTTGGGGTGAAAACACAATTAAAGCATTTCTAAAATGTTTGATGAAATACTTTTGGTAACAGAAACGAGATTGTTATTCCAAGCTATAGTGGCGCAGGGGAGAATCCCCATAAGAATGATTTTAATCACTATTTTTAACCTTAATAGGTAGCTGATTTTCAGGAGTACTCAAAATAAACCCTTTTATGTCTTGAATTACACTTCAATATGTATCTAGATGTCAGTCTGGAGTGAACTATACTTACATTCTTCCTTTCATGGTATTCATTTTTATTTTTTATACCTTGCTTATCTTCTTTCCTAGACTGTAGGCTTCTTTATTTCTTTTAATTTTTTAAATAATTTTATTAAATCATAATTGTGTACATTGGTGCAATCATGGGGCACAATGTGCTTACTTCATATACAATCAGAAATATTTTGATCATACTGTTAAAGATCACCTTCATGGCATTTTCTTAATCACTATATGAAGACATTGGTATTCTGCATTAGTAAGTTTCACCAGTACCCTGCTAAGATGCACCGTAGGTGTGATCCCACCAATTGCCCTCCCTCCAAGCAGCCTCCTCCCTCCCCTCCCCACCCTTTCCCTACTGTAGGCTTCTTGACAGCAGTTTTCCCTGAGGCACCCAACTGTGTCACAGAGTTCTAATTAGCTCCCAATATCCCCTCATTTCTTATTCTTTTTAGTAACAAAACTTGCCACATTTTAGCTTGGCACATGACAGACTAGCTAGAGACATTTATCTGCCTCCACGACTCCACGTTCTGAACAATAGGAAATGAATAGAAATTAGGTATCAAATTCCAGCAGGTCACGTTCCTACAAGGAAGCTGCTTGCCCTCCACTCTCTTTCCCTGTCCAACTTTTGAGAGAAAGCAAAGACTGGAGAAAGCAATGGATCCTTTGATGGAAGCCACATGATAAGGGTGACACACCAGCTCTATCCCCTGAACTCACATCCAGGTTCCTACTTGTAAAAAAAAAAAAGAAAGAAATTTACTATTTTGTTTTAGCCTCCTTTATTTGGTTACTTGGAAAGCAGGTGAATATCCTAATAAGTAGTAAAAATCACTGTCACGTAGTAAAACCTTGAATTTATTAAGCCTTTTGTAAAGATGCTTATATATATCATTTTAAGCAATATAAAAACCATTTTGATATTATTTTAAATAAGAAAAACTCAGCTTCTACCTATACAGGTGTTTTCACCTCTACTTTACAAAATACACCATGATCTTAATATATATTACCTCACTTCATCCTTATAAGAAACCGAGGTTTAAGGAGGTTGCATAGCCTGTCCAGGATTCAAATCAACCCGACTCCTAATTGCCATTGTCCAATGCCTACATGCAACATTTGATCTTAAGCTCCAGAGGGTTCTATTAAACTTGCTGAGGTTAGTTCACTTTCAAGTTCAATAATTACCTGTAACTTTGCAAGTCTTCCCGTCACCTTCTAACAAGTAGTCGTCATCACACGAGCATCGGAAAGAACCTCTCATATTGTAACAGTGCTGGCTACAAAAGCCGGGAATATCACATTCATTTATGTCTTCACAGGTCTTAGAATCATTGGCAAGAAAGTATCCAGGTGGACATAAGCATCTAGCCCCAAAGGAGTCTTGAATACACCTATGAGTACAACCACCATTGAAATGTGAACAGAGGTCCTCGTCTAGAAAAAAGAAAGGGAATTGTGAAAAGAAAAAGTCAAGCATCTTCACTTCTTTGATTCGCTCTGATATAATATTTATCATGTGGACTCACACCACCGTTCAATGTAACGCCCAGATGAATTCACTTGGTTGAGTTGCACAGGCTGCTCAGCCTCTGCTCAGATAGCCTGAGGATTTAGCATCCTTCATATCAAATATCCTTCACATCCACCTTCTCCATTACAACCCGCTAGTAAAACTCCATTCAGTGCCATGGGGAAACTAAAATTGTCATTGACATAGCATGCAAAGAGACTAACGTGCTTCTCACTTGTTTCCTTTGAGATTCTTTTTTTTTTTTTAACATCTATTTCATTACATTATCCCCCCCACCCCCCCAGGGGTAAGACAGAATTTATTTACAGATTCCTTTGAGATTCTTAAAAGATACAGCAAACTTTCAAGAGAAAAAAATGAAAAGATCTATGAAAGTGAATAAATGGAAAGGGAAAGGTAATTAGAACATTAGAATGCACAGATTCCCTAACCTACCATCATATCTTACTTTCAGAGCCAAATTAGCAATGCCTAACGCCACCCAAAGCCAGTTCATAGACCTGGGGAGGAAAATACCCTCTACTTCCATGTGTACCCTAACTTATTTGTAAGAGTCACGATACAGAATATGCACTAGAAGGAGAAGTAAGCCAAAATAGGACATTTTTAGAACACACATATCACATATAAAATAATAAGAATCTAAAATATTTCACAATCATACCTGGCTGAGGTTCATCTGAGAGTGAGCATTGATTAAAGAGGGAAGAAAGAAAGGACAGCAATTAGAATTACATGCCAATCACAGCTTTTTAATCACAGTAAACACAAACTCCCGGACTTCATTTGTTTTGCGGCAAGTTCTGATTGAAATTAGAAAATGTTAATGTTAGAAAAATTAATGAGCACACTACTAACAGAACCAAATTTAATCTGACACGTTAATGGCCTCAGGGTCTTATTTAGTCTTATTTTTCTAAACAATGTCACAAAAAGAACTAAAAAACATATGATCAAGTGCAAAGAATTTAATGAGAAATATTATCCAGTGGTGATTTATTTGAGTTCAATTATGGTTACCCCTCCAGAGATTTGAATGCATAGAGGAACTGAAATTCCTTCCGAAAGCGCTATACAGTGACTACGACCCTGGTGGTACATACCAGGGTACTGCTCAAAATGAGTTTATGGCCAGTTAGCTATGGTCAGGAAACTTACTGCAAAGTGGGGACTCATCTGTCCCATTGGGGCAATCAAAGACGTTGTCACATACTGATTCCAGATTCACACAGACGCGATAGCCAGGACACTGCCACATCCCCAGGGGACAGTGAAAGGGCTGAGTAGGGCAGTTCTTCTCATCACTCAGATCCCCGCAGTCATTGTCCTCATCACAGAGCCACTCCCTGGAGATGCAGTTTCCATTGTCACAGCGGAAATGAGATGATTGGCAGGTCTTGGGGGCACAGCCATGGTGCTCATCAGACCCAGAGAGGCAGTCTGGATGCCCATCACACTCCCAAGTTTTAGGGATGCAAATACCATCTTCTTGGCACTGAAATTCATTTGAGTGGCACACACCAGGAGGTCTGGTTGCTAGAAGAAAAACATGGGGAAAGTGAGCTTATGAAGGCAATTCATAATCTCGTTTATGGTCTAGAGTCGGCGGAAGGTTTATAATTATAACGGACAATATTGAAGGCTAAAATAATGTAGGGTCTTCTCCCAACAGTGTGGTACATAGAACAATTTCTATGTGGCAAACTAGTGCATCTGACAACAAACTTGAGTACGGGATGCACAAGTCTTGACCTACCTCCTGGCCAAAAGAACAATCTTTTTCTAATATTTATTCAACTGCAGATCTAATCATGAAATTTATTCATCTCTCTCTGAAAGAATCATCAGAGCATTTCAATCGCGCTTCCATAGCTATGGTTACTTTGAACTTCATGTGTTTAATAACACATGTTTGGATACTATAAATTTCTCTCCAGTGAAACCAGCACACACTAAGACAAATAAAGGTGGCAGCAAATACTTAATTCTTTTCAAACTTTCCACTATTCATTAAGCAGGCTTTGAGAGAGGGGTAAGAATTGCTTCCCCTCTTCACAGGGGTAAACCCAACCTCCAATGAGGTTCCTCCCAGAGATCTCATGAGGCACAACAAGTCAGAGGCAACTGGCACTTTAACCTCAGATCATCACAGAATTCCCCATTTTCAATATGAAACAAAAAAATTAGTAATTAGGAATTTGGGGGTTTTGTGTGAACTTTAAATTATGTAGGCATTTTATTTAACTTTAGAATCTGTATATTGGCACACTTCCTTTCTGATTCAGAGAAGAATTAATGAAAACCTACTTTTTATGGTCTGAAACACTATCATTCAAACAAATGACCAATTCACTGATAACTTTTTACAACTCTAAAATCTAACACAAGAATTGGGCAGTAACAAACCATGTGATTACAGGCCTCCAGCCTGTGAAGATTACAGGTCCATCAGATTTATACTGTATGAAGTCCTACTTGAATCCTCCACAAAAGGAATTTCTTTTCTCTGAAACTCCACAGAAGTTTACCTATACTATTTCTAAGACTCTTGACTCTTGTAATAGTCTATTTTGTTTTAATTATTTCTTGCCTTCTATAACTTTTCTTTTTTTTTTTTTTTTAATTGAGACAGAGTCTCACTTTGTCACCATCCATAAAGTGCTGTGGCGTCACAGCTCACAGCAACCTCAAACTCTTGGGCTTAAGCGATTGTCTTGCCTTAGCCTTGCCTTGCCTTAGCTACTTTACTTGGGAAAGTAGCTGGGACTACAGACACCTGTCACAATGCCCGGCTCCTTTTTGGTTGCAGTTGTCATTGTTGTTTAGCAGGCCTGGGCCAGGCTCAAACTGGGCCTCAGTGTATGTGGCTGGCTCCCTACTCACTGAGCTACAGGTGCCATGCTAGACAGAATGCCTTCTATAACTTTTCTTCCCAGACTCTAAGGACAAAGGCCGCATAGAACATCTTAGCTCAAAATAGTAGCCCAAAGAATGAATTCATCAGAGTCAATACCAAACACAGTTCTGTACCATTTCCATACCATTGTTTGACCTATCTATTGAGATTTTTTTTGAAACAGTATATAAACCCTCAAAAGTTTAAACCTACCCATTTGGGATGTTCTAGCAAAAATTAAAAGTGAGAACGAAAATATCTAAGACATAATTAACCTAGAGATTATTAAGTGCCCATTTAGACAACCACTTGATTTACTAATTATTCACAATTATTTGGCAATGTCCACTCAAGTTTTATTGCATGTACCATATTACATACAATAAATATTATAAGAACATTTTGTAATTTAGGACTGTCTTTCCCCTAGTTTCTCTGGGTTAGAGGAAATTTGTGGTAATATCAATACTGTTAAAAATGACATGGCCCCTTTTTCTGAAATATGCTGGAGATGTGGTACTTACGACAGCCTGCCTCGTCAGAGTTGTCCCCGCAGTCAAACACTCCATCACATCGATTTGTGATAGGAATGCATTTCTGCTCATTGGCACACTTGAATTGAGAAGCAGTGCAGTTTAATACTAAGAAGGAAGCACAAAAGCATCAGAAATTAGCACATGGAGAAAATGACTAAATGTTGAGATTTTTCTAAACATCATGAATAAAAATAAAACAATGCACTCACCACAGCCAACCTCATCCGATCCATCAGCACAGTCCTTATCCCCATCACAGACAAAAGATAAGTCAATACATCGATGGTTGGGGCACGTGAACTGACTGGGTTGGCACATCTCTGTCGAACCTAATGCCATCCAAAAATAAAACCACACAAGCTTATTTCTCATTCAATGTGTACCAAGAGCCAAACTGAAAAAAGCTAAGTATCTAGATACATTATCTCAGTTGTCCATGTGTTCAACAAATTCTTTCAAATCAGCTACATCATCAAAGCCCAGCAAGAAAACAAAGCTAGGACAGTTTTGAAAGATAACAGGACAAAGTCACAAACTATGATTATACCATCAATAATAGGCCACATTCAGAAAATGAAGATCATGTGTTTGGATTGGGACTACATCTCTTGAATACCATCAAGTCCATGACTCCAGACAAAAGCCAAGCAATGGAGCCCAATTAGGCAGCACAGTTGGCACGACCCACATGCCTAGTAGCAACAGCAATGTAGACAGATCATGAAGACTGGATTTAATCCAACGTCTAAACACAACAACTCTGAAAACCAGGGTCCTACCTCGCTATTAAGACCTTGCAGTCAGATGTACTGGCTGCCACATCCACAGCATGAAGTTATATTAAATAGGATGTATAGAATGTAAATGACAGAAGAAATCTTAGAAGGGATATTAAAGAACACAGAAAGAAGTGATTTGCCTAGTCATTCAACCGGGGGCCAGAACTTTTTAGTCCAGGGAACTTTGCTCCTCTTTAAACTAGTATTGACTATTGAATACATGAAAATAAAACAACCTAAAGGAAATCAGCACCGTTGGCAAGATGAAAGGCAGCTGGGTAAAATCAGTGGGAATTTTAGTTTTCTGTGCCTCTTTATTCTGTTCCCTTTTTGCCTGTACAAACGAAAAGGAAAACCAACTGCCAAGAGTCTGAATAGTTTTCTAGATGTATGATAAAAAATTGTCTTAAGTATCTGAATGGCTTGTTGAGGTATTTTTGTTTTTTCCGTTTCTACCTGGATGTTTGGCATCACAGACAGTCCTGGTTTTGCTTCCTGAGAACTCGATACCTGTATGTGGAAGAGGGCTCTCGGAGTCCCATGTGCAGGCATGCGCCTTCGTTCCTATAGCCTACTGAGACAGAGATTGACAGCTAGCTTAGGAAGAGCCTAAGGCGCGATGAGAATTGAGTGAGCCTTAAAGGAAAGAGTATAAGGCCATTTGCTTATTCGTAGGCTGGTCAACAGAGATATCAGTTCAAAACTTACTGCAGTTCTTCTCATCAGATCCATCCCCACAATCATTATCTGTGTCACAGAGCCAACTCTTTGGGATACAGTTGTGATTATCACAGGCGTACTGGGACTCAGGGCAGACGGCGGGTCCTTGGGTGGGGCAGTTCTGCTCATCACTGCCATCCACACAGTCCTTGTACCTGTCACAGTGCCAGCGTTGTGGGATGCACTCTCCTCCATGGGCGCAGGCGAACATCGTACGTGGACAGGTGTTATCTACAACAGCAATGAACTAGTCACAAAGGCATTGTTTGGACAGCCTTTTCAAGCCTCGTAAAGACCTAGTTCTCCTTTTTCAATGGGAGCATCATACAAAATAAGGAGAAAAGCACATCAAGGGATGCCATTATCATTATCATTATCATCATTATTGTCTGACATGTATTTAGCATTTATTCTGTATCAGGCACTTTTGTAAATCCTCAAAAGAACACTGTGAAGTAAATGTAATTATCCATACTTTGCAAAGAAGGAAATTGACGTTCTAAGGGATTTAGGTATCTGCCTGAAATGCAAGGTCAGGTAGGATGACTCTAACTTTCACATTTTCACTTCTAAACTGTATTTCCAATGACAATTTCAAATCCAGACAACAGAAACCTTGAAAATATTTCATATGATAATACAAAATATATAAAATATTCAGGTGAAAATGTGTTCTTAGAAACAAGAAAATGTATAAAAAGTTAGAAATTTTAAAAATTTCCACTCTTATTTTTCAAATGTTATTCTTTCTCCTCCAACTATCCTCTATATTTTTAAAAATGTTAATGTAATACTTTTGCTTTCTGCAATAACATTTACTAGGCCTCAAACTTGATAGACTACATTATCATCAAAAGAATATAAAAGACTACCATTTCACCCTTAATTTATTTTACTCCAAAAGGGAGAAAAAGGAATCTAACACATGAGATTTTCAAAGGCTATGATTATAAGTATATGTGATACTACTCTTTCAGATACTAGAGACTATTCCTGGTTCATTTTGACATTTTTGAGGAGATTGCCAAGATCCAATGACTGCATTGTTCCAAACAGCCAATGTTAAAAAGAAATTTTGTTGAAGATAGTCTAAATCATTGGTTCTCAACCTTCAAAATGCCACAACTCTTTAATACTGTTCCTGTGGGTTGAGAACCGCTGGTCTAAATCAATGCTAGAAACCATTATGAATCAACATCATTGCTTAGGTTCCTAAAAACCTTTCAAGTACATGTTAAGAATCTCAAATTCTAGCTAGGCATGGTGGCTCACACCTGCCTCTTACTCTGGTAAGAAGAAGCAAAACCATCACTTGAAAAGTTTGAGACCAGCCTAAGCAAGAGTGAGACCCCCATCTCTACAAAAAAGAGAAAATCTAGACAGGCATGGAAGTATGTGCCTATAGCTCCAAGAGGTTGAGGCAGGACGATGGTTTAAGCACAGGAATTTGAGGTTGCAGTGAACTATGATGATGCCACTGCACTCTAGCTGGGGCAGAGTGAGACTCTGCCTCAAAACAGGAGAGGAGAAGAGGAGAGAGAAGGGGAGAAGGAAAGGAAAAGGATAAGAAAAAAAAGAAAAAAAGAATCTGAAATTCTAGAAGACATTTTTCTCATGTATTAATAAATAACCCAAGCTTTTATTTTAAAAACACACCAATCAAATAAATAAATAAATAAAATAAAAACACACCAGTAGAACTCTATTCTATTCACCCCAGGAACTATCTCCAGTACACAGGTACTTACTAGGTGACATACAATGAAGTTCATCACTATTATCACGACAGTCATCAACCCCATTACAAACTAACACATAGGGCAGACATCTGCTATTGTTACACACGAAGGATAATTCGCCACATGGCTCCAAGGGTGGCTCACTGCTCTGGTCTCCTTCACACGTCAAGTGATTGGCAGCTAGCTTCATCCCATAGGGGCACCCACACACCCGCTGGAAAGCTGGCACCGGGAAGCAAAAGTGGCTGCAATCACCATTGGGATGGGTGGGTTTATTACAAGAGTTAGAACCTGCAAAAACAAAGCCCCAAGGTAATAAGTTATGCGCCTTCCCACTAGATTATCACAGGTTTGATTTTGAGAAGTTAAACAAATGGGAAAGAACATTTTTCAAACCCAGTACTAAAAAGTAGCTTCCTCTTGGAAGTCAACCCGCCAAATATAAAATTCCATTTAGATACAGAAAAGTCCTATGAAGTGTTTTTCCCAGCAATGCTTTCAGGGTTAGCAGTGTTGAACAGAGATTTAAACTCTTACACTATTAAATTATGTGGGAGACAGAATTACTACCAGAAGCTATATCAGATAAGGATTAAACAGAGGAGGAGGCACTATATCAAATAAACACATGTGTATAAAAACTTGGTAAGTCCACTCACCAGTCTGTATGTTGACATCATATGACTTCAAATGCAGTGCCAAAGTGATGCCACTTCGGATAACGGTCCTATCTCCACCATCTGTTTTCCTAACTCTAACAATAGAGTTCAGTCTCCAGTCAGTAAAAAATATATGCTCTAAGAAGAAACAAGAGTGATCAGTATTCTCAGATGTAACTCATTTATAAATAAATCACTTAGGAAAATTCAATAGGCTTGTAATGCTTCTTGCAAATGGGAGAATCTTCTCCCATAATTATCTACAACAGGTTTCCATAACCATTTTCCACGATGCTGTTACTCTCTAGCAAAGCTCTTTGGAAGTCTCTTTTAATAATACCAAGGTTCAGGTTCTGGCAAGCACATATGGAGTTTCATGATGGCATTTAGTAGCAAGTAGGCTTAGTCTTCCATGGGTAGTAATAAAAACAAGAATCTCAAGATTTTCCTCTACAGCATAAGATGAGGCCTCATAAGTCTGAGCTCTGTTGAGTGCTCTTGGGAAAATACTAACTGTAAGAAGGAAATAGACTAAATCACCTCTGAGACCCATTTGAGGTCAAACGTTCCATAGCCTATGTCTTAAGGACAATACAATTTTTTTAAATACTCAACTTTAATAGAAAAAGGTATTGACAAGGAAAAGTACTTTCAGTGTATATGTGAGGATCATTAAAAATATCATGCACGTGAGCTTACACCTACAACCACACTAATGTTCTGTGCTGCTCAGAGTGGTAAGAGAGAGGCAATGTAAGATTCTAAACACCAAAAATTTAATCATGCTTAACTTTACACTAATGATTGAAGCAGGGAAGTAACTAGAAATACTAATTCATCAGAAAATGCTTCACACTTAGCATTAGACTGACTTTTCTTAACCAAATCTTATCTCTGAGGACTTCAATAAACATTTCTGCCCCGATGTTACAGAATCAACAAGATCTAGCCATTCAGTAAAAAGGCACATAACTTTTCTACGGTGTTGCATAATAAAAGAATGTTCCACAAAAAATTCATAATGAAAGGCAATGTTGAAAGAAATTAGTTATTATTACTACTACAATTACTACTGCTACTATTATTATTTTATTATTTGAGGAATGTTGTATTGCATTCAGGGATATGCATTCAAATTTTTTTCACGCTGATGAAACCAAAAGGTACTGAAACTACACTTTCATTCAATCCCAAAACATTCCAGCAGAAAATTTAACATTCTTATAATGCTTCTATGCAACAGCAAGTAACATGTGTCTGACATCATTAGTGAAAAGGAGGTAAATACATGAGGGAGGAGTAAATGTTTATAATAAACTCATCAAAAACCTCACAAGAAATACCACACACTCCCCTACCGATAAACAGACAGCAGGGCAGAATCTGCCACATACTGATTAACGGTTCATTCCACACTCTACGGAAGAGAAAATCTTTGACTTATAATCAGGTTCTAGTTTTTTAAAGCAGTATGCTAATATTCAAAGTAGATTTTAACCAAGGACACAACCAGCATAAACACAGGGTCTTTAGGAGCCCTATTCTCAAAGTAACCCCCCTAACTGGACTAATTACAGTTTGCAAAACACAACTGTTTCAGCAGCACACCTTCACTGAAGACGGGAATTGAGAAAAGAGAGACGAGCACAGACTGCGATCATGTGACTGCAGCTTCCCAGCATTCCATGCTTCCCAGCAATTTTACTAGTAGCATCAAATTATGTGGAAAGGTTGAAAAACAATCATGTCTTGCTGTTCTTTATAAACCATAACCTAACACTTTCTATATAACAAAGATGATGACAGCAATCCAACATTTTGACTAAAAAGCTTCAAAGTAATTACTGAATATATAGTTGATGATTATGCATTATTGTTTTTCCACCAGGATTCTAATGAGATTCTTGTAAACACCAGAGAACAATAAAATGATACAATAGTTGCTACAAGCAGCTCTTGCTATTTTATTCTTAAAAATGAAGGCAGTAATTTACTATATCCTCATGTGATGCTGACATAACTGGGTACACAGGATATTGGATTGCATAATTCATGTAATCAACAGAGCATTAGACAATGTAAGTTGTCAATAGCATTATCTAAATATGTCCCAAACAATAACCACACTCTAAAAGTGAAATACTCCATTAAAAAAACAAAATGTTTCATCTATCCACCATTTCAATTTTTTTACTTTAAAGTGACTAGCTTTTCTAGAATTGTGAGAATGCCAAAACAAGGATGAGTTTACTGCTGCAACTTGCAACTATGGAAACAACACACATTTTTAGTGCTTCAAAGCATACCTTGAAAGAGGGTAATTCCAAATGGATGTGTCATCTGTTCTATGTGGCTCAGCCTTCTTCTGTCTAAACCATCGAAGGTACTGTGCTCAATTTTATCAAAAAAGGCATCTACCCAGTACAGTCGTAAAACACTAAAACAATAAAATAGTTATCCGTTATCCCAAACTAGCAGAGCACCCTAACATTGAAAGCATTCAAGAACTGTATGCTCAGGTAACACATTTAATAAACAAAGGTTTTTATTTGGTTTTGGGGGTTTCTTTTTTTGTATTGAGACTGAGTCTCAATATGTCACCCTCTGTAGAATGCAATTGCATCACAGCTCACAGCAACCTCAAACTCTTGGGCTCAAGTGATTCTCTTGCCTCAGCATCCCAAATAGCTGGGACCACAGGTGCCCACCACAACGTCTAGCTACGTTGTTTAGCAGGCCCAGGCCAGCTTCACACCCACCAGCCCTGGGGCATATGGCCGTCACCCTAAACACTGAGCTACGGGTGCCCAGCCAATACACAAAGTTTTAAGAACAATTTATATTAATTAAAAATGTAACAGTATTATGCCCCCTAGAAAGATAAAGCTACTTTCAATGACTTGTCTTCAAAAACTTGAAATATTGTTATCTTTGAGTTAGAAATTTCATTTTTCTCATTGAGAAATCAACAACTTACGAAAAACATTGGTAGTCATCTATGTTTATGGTGGCATCTTATTCTCTCCCATCACTTATCAATGCCAATTATTACGTTGGCATTATCATATTTATAAGCTTATTAGTAACTCTATTCCTTTTCCTATAGTCCTAAATAGATTGTCAAGTTCTTTAAAAATTCTTTAAAAGTTCATATAAGCATTTGTTCATTGACCCCACAGATTTCCTAGACTCAAGAGGCCCCCTGTGAGAAATCACTCACAGCCTGCATTTCATCAAGTCATTGTAAGTTCAGTAATCAACATGTAACCAACTATTCTGACTTTCCACTAAATCCAGTCATTCTGCTTCCTTTAGTAATTTCCAAAGAATACTCATCAGTGCACCTGCTTTAATCCCAGCAGTAGCTGGTCAACTATGTTTATGTTCTTTCTATAAGAATGACATTCAACATCCTTCCCCCATCACCAAATTAACGATTAAAAAATGTCTGAGGGCAAGCAGTACCACTTCCCTTTCTCCATCATACAACCCTAACCTGTCCTGGGTGTGTTCGGCAGTAAGAGGGAACTCAAGACTACTGACGGTTCCTACTTACTCCCAGTCGATGGCCAAGCCATTGGGCCATCCAAGAGTAGTATTTACTATAGGCAAAAGGTGAGATCCATCGCTCCATGCTCTCATAATTTTAGCAGGACGGAACCAATCGGTGAAGAATATATACCTAGAAAAAGAGGTAATAAATCAAGGATGTTAATAGTAGGGCAAACTACATGACTTAGAGAGCTTTAGCACAAGCACAGATTCTCCAGAGACTGCAATTAATTTTGTTTTCTGTGTTGGCTACCGAGCTTAGCAGAATTAGTACACATATAATCTAATTCTTAGTTAAAAGTTCAGTTATCAACATGTAACCAAAGGCACAAATACAAATAGCATTAAAATGGGCATTCTGATCAGAGAACCACTGTCCTAGACTTTAGGACCTAAAACTATTTTCACTCAACAGATTCTTTAATGAAACACAATTCAGGTTACATAAAAAAATACTCCACGTTTTTGAAATAGAATAATAAACTATGAGCAAGAGAACATATTTTAACCTCTCTTTTGCTCTTTTGATTATACATCCAGGATCAACATCACACCAAAGATCTTTTCTTTACATTCTAAGGGGATAGAAAAAGTATGGGAAGGAAAAAACATTTTTTTCCTCTCTTATATAATCCATAAAAATCAAAATTAGCCTTTTCCAAGAAGTAAACTTTCTGAAATGTAATTACTTCATACCACTTTAAATGAAGGAATCCCTGGGAAATAAATTTAACAGCTTTTCAAACCAAATGCCAATGATTTGGATTACGATAAATTCATTCTAAAATAGACTGTTTATCAAGAATACCATCAGTTTTAAAATACAATATTATATTATTTTACAAAGAGAAAAATAAAAGCAGACACTCTAGAGACAGCAAATACACTCTATTAAGGATATGGGCAATAGAATTGGACAGGTCTGGATTTGAATACTGACTGTTTCTAATAGCTTTGGGGCCTGAGACTCAGATTCATTATCTCTAAAATGGGTACTATACATACCTTCTTTACACACTAGTTCTGGGAATAGATGAGATTATATATGTAAAGCACTCACTATCTGCTCTGAAGTGAATCAGGCTTTAGTGAATTACCAGCCATCATTTTAATTATTCCATTCAAATACAACCTCATAGCTCAGGCTTGTTGTAAACAAATACGTTAGCTATTACACATATTTAAATAAGAAATGTAAGAATGAAAAATATATATATATTGTGAACTATTCCATCTTTTCCTGTCTGGCACCTCCAATTAACAATGATAGGGCATGAAACATGTGGTCTATAAAACTTTTTGCTCTGGGCCCGGCGTCTGTGGCTCAACGGGCTAAGGCACTAGCCACGTACACCGGAGCTGGCAGGTTCGAATCCAGCCCGGGCCCACCAAACAACAATGACAGCTGCAACCAAAAAAATGGCCAGGCGTTGTGGCAGGCGTCTATAGTCCCAGCTACTTGGGAGGCGGAGGCATGAGACTTGCTTGAGCCCAGGAATTGGAGGTTGCTGTGAGCTGTTATGCCACGGCACTCTATCCAGGGTGACAGCTTGAGGCTCTGTCTCAAAAAAAAAAACTTTTTACTATGAAAACAACTGAATAAAATTAAGCAAGATTTGCTAAACTTTTTATTAATATATTTTAAAAGGGAAAGACTTTTAGTCTTTCCTGATAATGCTATTGCAAATTCACTCCTTCCCTACTAAATCTGTATTTGGTCCTCTGCAATTGTGGAAGAAAACACACTTCATTGAAAGCTGGGAAAAGCCAAAACTTGAAAGCTTTTTCTCTTGTTCTAACTTTTTACCCCTCTCCTCCAGAATAAAGTTTTTTGAAAAGGATAAAGTGATTGCTGAAGTTTATGATAAGGATAGGGATAAAAGTTAAGGTGATTTCAAGTTAAACAGTTCCATCTTATATTTGCAGAACTTGCCAAATCCTTATGGCATCACTTTTCAATGCTGTAAAAGACAAAAACATTGCAAATCCTTAGGGAAGCATGAACACACTTACCCAACAACAGGATGAACCACGATTGAGCGTGGGTTACTTAATAGCGGAACTATTGTTCGTCTGGATTTATCAGCTAGTCTCATGACACTGACACTCTTGTAATGAGAGTCAATCCAATAGAGATTCCTTGAAATCCAATCGAAGGCCAAACTTTCAACATTTTCCACCCTGTTAGGTACCAGAATTTCTCTTCCTATAAGTTAAAATATGGACATGGATTAAACTAAGCGTATGACATACCTGTTCCTGCCACTGCATTTCAATAACATCTGGAAATCTTTTTTTCAAAAACTGTGAACTACAGAGCAACAGCATGAGATAAAACTTTGGATCTCAAAGAATAGATATGATAGTGGGTAACTAGAACTAGGAGGGGTATAGGCCCAGATTTCCTCCCTTGTTCAAACTTCCAGAAAAAATTCTCATTGCAGAACATCTGAAGAGGCCGTACCTGAGTTCACCTACTGCCCACCCCGCCTCCCCACCCCGAGGCTGGAATAAGCTGACACCACCAGGTACGACCGGAGGGTAACCCTGAAGCATCACTGCCCAGCCCTCTCATCAACAGTCTTTCACAGCCACAAAGGTGCCAAGTTTGGGAAAGACCACAAAGATACCAGAACTGGGTGCAGAAGAAAAAGACAACCCCCTCTTTTTGAAATTTTTATGTCTTTTCCCCTTTATTTTTTTCACTAAAGAAAACCAGAATCAAAACAAACAATCATACTTCTATTGCAGTAAGCCTAGTGCTTTTTTACTAGAAAAGCCTAGTGCTTTTCTCATTCATTTATTCAGAAAATTGTGAAAAGAGCCTTAGAAGATTAGGCTTTCAAGCAGAAAAAGAGAAGGAGAAGAAACTCAAGCAGCTAAAAGCAAAGACCATGAAGAAAGGTCCCATGGCCACAGGTGGAATTAAGAAATCTGACAAAAATAGCTAAAATTTAAGTATTCTCTTGGAGCCTATTGTACATTTAAGAATAAGGTTTTGTTTTAAAAAAAGAACAATCATACAGTAGATCTAGATGTTTTCACTCAGCCATTCCTGCCTTAGCTGTGAATTAAAGCTGGGGGTAGGGGAAGGAGAAAGCTGTAAAGAGAAAGTCTTCTACACACTAGACAACCTGCTAGATACTGAGAAAACATAATATTGCTAATAATCTTAATGGTTATAGTTTATATTCAATGAGCACTTACTATGAGCCAGAAACTGGACCAATTACTTTATACAACGTCATCCTTACAGCCACTCAATTGAGGAGGCATGTTATTGTTACCATTTTACAGATGGGGGAACTGAGTCAAAGAGAAGTAAAGCATCTGGGCAGAAGCGCATACGCTGCCCTCCGTAACAATTAGGCAAAAAACAAAAGTGAAAGAGTGATGGGTGCTGAGGTTGCACATGGATGGTCTGAGAGCACAGACTGCCCGTGGAGCACATGGCCAAGTGGAGGTGTGGAGATGGGGAGCGGTGTGGACAGGGGAGAGGAGACACATTGAGAACCACACACTTCTGGAAGCATGGGTGGAGGTTAATGGGCTAATGACAGAAGCTAAGCAGAGGGAGAAGCTCACAGTGACCACCAGGTGGCAGAGAGCACCAAGGAAGGGATGAGGTGTCACACTTCCCCTAAGGCCCAGGAGAAATGGGATGGAGGTGTCCGTTTGGGCATGGAGAAGAGTACAGTCATTCATGGGACAGGCCTCCAAGGGGACTAGAAAAAATGATCAAGAAACAGAAGAAAATCCAGAAACGTGTTGTCCTGGTAGGAAGTATTTCTTTATATTCTTTTTTTTTTTTGTAGAGACAGAGTCTCACTTTATCGCCCTTGGTAGAGTGCCGTGGCGTCACACAGCTCACAGCAACCTCCAACTCCTGGGCTTAGGTGATTCTCTTGCCTCAGCCTCCTGAGTAGCTGGGACTACAGGCGCCCGCCACAACACCTGGCTATTTTTTTGTTTTGCAGTTCGGTGGAGGCTGGGTTTGAACCTGCCACCCTCAGTATATGGG